>PVKA01004257.1:0-100828 GCA_004027165.1 Ctenomys sociabilis
GGTTATTCAGTACAAATGTTTACAATATTAAAAAATATATATATATATATCTTTCCCCTATGCATTATAGATGAACATAATATTAACAAGACCTTTCTGGATAGTCCACCTTGACTTCAAAAAGCACCAATAATACCCACTGGCACAAACCTTGAAATGAATTTACTATATGAACAAGTGAAAAGGGTGTTTTTTTTTTAACGATTGCAACTGAGGATTATAGGACTGAAAGTATCTTTTATCCTATACAACTGAGTAAAACATGGCAAAATTTTCAAAAGCAACTTTACAATCAACCAATCTCTTAAATATAACTTAAAAACTGAAAATATAAAAAGGTGGAATTTAAACTTTCATACCCTCTACTTCCACTCTCTAACTTATATAGAATAACAGACTACTACTCCATTATTGTAGGAAAGGGTCAAGATACAAAGTAATTTAAAAATCCACCTTTATCTATGTTACCAAAGACAGCAGTTATTTTCTGCTAAGAAAATACCATACAATTGCTAAACAATAAAAGAACACTTCTGGACTTTCACTTTTCAACTGTTTTAAATCACATACATTAACACTTCATTAAGTTTAACATTTCACTGTAGTTACCTGAAATCACTTTGCCCTGTAAAGGGCATCACTAGAACCAGAATGTTAACAGGGTCAGTTCTACTTCTCTTCTTGCTCTCATACCTAACTCCCATCTCAAAATCAGACACTCTTAACATAGGTTGAAAAGTCTAGAAATTCTCTCCAAAAACTGTTTTACATAAAACAAGATTCCTAATTCTATTACCACAAATTTTCGTGAATGGTTCCTATATGGACCTAAACAGTTCAAGCTGTGCCTGTAAAGTGAGCAACTTCACTGCCTTAAGATTAAAAGTGGACTTAAGTTTTCAGAGGAAAAAAAAATTTAATCAGTGAACACTTGCTCATAAAAGTTTTTAAATAAGTCAAAATGACTGACCCTGAAAAACATCTTTTAACAGCTATATATAAAATGATCTGAGTCAAGAAGGGAATATATTACCTTCAAAACTTGACAAAAGCTTATGCCAGCCAGAGGGTGGACATTTTAAAGATGCAATTCCTAAAGGAAAACACTAGTTTCAGGTCATGGTCATCCTAAACCAGAAATTTAAGTCTTCATGTGAAAAACATTCTTTACAGAAGTCTCAATTACAATTAACAAAAATATCATCAAAACAACTAAGCAGAATTGTATACTAGGAGCTACATGCTTAATTTTCCATAAAATTTTAAGTTGTGGTCTTAAAAGTCTTAATTATTTTTACCAGTAATACTTAGTAATTTAATAAAACACTAAAGAAATTTTCTTGCCCTTCATTTTAACTGAGTTCCTAAAAAAAAATCAGTTACACTAAAGTAATTCAAGACAAAAAGATTTGGATTCTACAAATATCTAGTGTTGATATTTTGAAATTCTGAGTATTAGGAACCAGTTTTAGACTTTTGCTTTCATTCAAATTCTGAAGGTTTTAGTCGATAATTTACAAATATTCTGAACCTGAACCCAGAATGGGCAACACAAATAAGAGATTCATCTGAGCAAGAGTACTCTGTAAGTACCAAATGAAACATTGATGGTTTTTTTTTTATAATACATACATTTATAAATGGTATCAAGCCACTGTTTCAAAAACAATGAAGCACAAAATTGCCCAGATCTAACAAAAGCCAATGTCAGATAAGGATTCAAACAAACATGGAGCAAAAACCACAGTGCTTATCAATAACCTACCACACCAGCTAAAGTGTAAAACAACAAAAAAAGGGAAAACCTATACACATTTTGGTTTATAGTAAAATTAGATGCCACAGACTTCACTCTCTAAGAGAGTAAAATCATTTGTCTAACTTATCAAAAGATATTCAAGTTAATGGTTAGTGAAATTATTTAAACTGGAAAAATGTATCTAGCTGCAACTGTACTTTGACCCATGGATGCAAACTCCATACTTTCATTAGTTTCTAAATGGCTTCTACTCTATACCAAATCACTGCTTTCAGGAAACACAAAGCACCCCAAGTCTTGGGTATAGGCATACTAAGGAGCTTTGTGCTCATAGCCTACTATGCTTCTCCTCTCAAAAAGGCTTGTTTTTCCAGTTTAAAAATGGAAAAAAAAAAAAAAAAAACCCTCCAAATTTTAAAAGAAAATGTCTAAATGCACAATGAAAACCTAAAAGAATGACAAAGTAACGATGAGGTTTTCGTGCTAACATGCATGAGACACCTGTCATAATGAAAATAAAAATTACATGACACTTCCCTGGGTTATTATTGGTGCTATTTCAAAACTATGAGCTTTGATAACAGAAAGAAATGTTACTGAATTCTTCCAGGCTTTGAAAAAGTCATTTTCACAGAAAAACACTGACCATGATCCAGAAGGTTCCAAAATTCCTAGTCATTCCTAAATATGAAGGGCCTAATGTCCTCACCACTTAAATCAAGGGAGAAAAATATACTTACTAGTGACCTGAGGAATCGGGTGGTGGCAGAGAAGTAGGTAAAAAATGAAACAAAAACTGTCCATTACTGTAAACTAGCATTAAGTACTTGCTAAAAACAAAGTCATCAATCTTAACTCTGGGGGGGGGAAGGAGGGAACCAACCCTAAAACAACAAAATCTCAAATTTAAAATCAAAACAACTGTGGGTGGGCTATTTTATGATAATTATAGGTATCTGGGCAAACAATAAAAAAGGACTTTACTACACTGACATTTCAAATCTCAATGGCTGGCTGGATAACAGTGAAAATATTAATCATGAAATCTCAAAAATATTCAAAACATGTCTAATAATGTAATGTCACCACTGCTGTTTAAATATGAAAAAAAAAAAAAAACAGCAAGTTTTTTTAAAAAGTGTATCAAAGGCGTTTTATGCTGACTTTTTAAAAAAAAAATTCTGCAATCCAGATACCGCTGATTAATGCCCACTGAAACAAGAGCCTCAAGCTAACTTTTCTATGATATTGAAATCAGAAATTTGAATGGATAAAAAAATTTTTGATAAAGAATATTTAAATTTTAAAATATGCACAATTAAATTTGAACTATAGCTGCTACACCTTTGAAAGTCAGTAAAACACCACCACACACCTATATCTGACTAAAAATTTTGACTTTATAAGCACCTACTTACTTGAGTACTAGTCTAAGCATAAGACATAAAAGGCTTATAACACAGTCCTCAATTTTTTTACCAGTTACAACTACAAACCAAAAGTGCACATATGGGATACAAAACTCAAGAGCTAATGATAAAAATGCATGTAAAGCCAATTCTCCTGGAATAAGCTATATTTTAAGAGAAATACTCAAATACCTGATTAAATTATACAGTTAAACAATTTAATTGTGTATACTTCTGAGATCCCTGATCAAATTTCAATCACAAAATGTTTCAGATAAACATTATTTATCTATACACCAATGAAGCCCCATTAACATTTCTTTACATAGTCAGAAGGCTCTTTTGCTCAAATTCTTATTTTACCAACTTTTGGTTTTGTAACTGAGGATTTTTCAAGCTCAGGATTAAGAAAGAAAAAGAAAAGAGAAATCATTTAAAGTAAGAACTCTTAAAGCAAATCCATCTTCCTGCTACCTTAAACACTTTCTCATTTAACTGCTAAACTGTTCTAATTTCTGTTTTAAAGAGGCTTATAAAAATATAAAGACTACAACTAAACAAAAAAAACATTTTCATCTGATGCTGTATCCCATTACACATCACAAAACAGAAACCATGTCAAAGTAGTAAATACAAGTTACACATGGACTTTAGGACGCACCACGGACAATGATCATGACCAGGTAATCTTCTTCAGATTTGGCCAGTGCCTTGGCAGGGGAATCCAGGAACTGCTGGGAGAACTCACAAGGTGGAAAGGCATGAAGGACCCCGGTGTTTTCCTTGTCTTTGTTGCCTCCAACAGGGAGGCTGATCACCCCAGCTGCTTGCTTTTGCTTTAAATAGGACACAAGGTTCCTAAGCGGCCTCTGAGTAGAGGTGGCAGTGTCTGATGTGGCTGAGGAAGAGGAGGATCTGTTGTCAGAACTTCCAGGTACAGCCAGAAGAATGGCATAGCCATTTGGCCCTGCCACTTTGATACGTCGAGTTACTTCATCTAATTTGGGCTGGTCCAAACGAAGACGTTGTGTGATCTTGAGCTGGGCTACTTTGCCTCCAGTTGAACCCTCCACAAGAAGACTGCTAGCCACTTGCAGGTCACCCTGTAACAGATGCATGTTTGAAGGAAAGTTGCTGTTCTTCAGTAGAAGCATGCCCTGCCAGGCCAAACAGAGTTTGGGAGAGGCTGTTGCAGCAGGAGCTGATCCCCCATCCTGTTTCTGGGAAGGGGATTTCAGCTTCGATGAAGCAGAGCTGGCACTGGGCACAGTCCCATCAGACCGGTCCTCTTTTTTCAGAGGGCTTTTTCCCTCAGTGGGAGCAGCTGTCCGGTGCTTCCTATCCCGTTCAGCTGATGCAGAGTTTTTCCGGTCTCGCTTGTCACCCTGGCTCTTCTCCAAACTACTTCGCCTGTCTCTGATTGGTGAGGGCCTTTCCAAGAGAAGAAGACGGGAAGATCGATCATTCTCACTATTGTAACGATCCCGGCTGCTGCTCAGTTCTGGACTACGGTCCGGAGAAGGTGCACAATGACGTTTTCGTGGTCGGTCACTCTCAGGGGACCTATCCAGATGCCGTATACCACTCTCCTCAGGCAACCGCCGCTTCCTAGGCTGGTCTCTGCTGCTGGGCAGATCTCTATCGCCTCTATCCCGGTCCAAGGACCAGCCATCCCGCCTTCTATCCAAGCTATCCAGTGACTCATAAGCAGTCACAGCAGTAGCAGCAGTCCGAGTGCTACGCTCTCGGACTGGGGGTAGTGGTGGCACCCAGTCTGAATCAGGATAAAGGTCCCTGTCACGATCCCTGTATAATGGAGGTGGTGTTCTGTCCCGAGCACCCCTCAAGGGATCAGGTGCCCGATGTCCAAAAGCATCTGTTACCAGTTCATAATGAGTCAAGGGCAGAGGCTGCAGATACTGCTGCTGGTAACGATGTTCTGTGTCTGCAAAGTCCACTCGAAGACGACGATCTGGGCCACCAAGTGGAAATCCCCGCATATGGGTCCAAGCAGCATGAGCTGCATCCAAGCTTTCATACTGGATATACGCCCAACTATCACCTTTCCGGTAGTCTATCGTGCGTATGGTGCCAAATCGGTCAAATTCTCGTGCCAGGGCAGCAAGCGGCACCCAGGGACCCAAGCCACCGACCCACAGGCGGGTGGTGGGTGTAGCTTTACCATAACCAATTTTGATAGGATTCCGAATTATGATCTTACCAGACATTGCTAGTTTGGCCCGGTGAGACATGTCTAGGTTCTCAAATTTGAGAAAGCCATAGGTACTGGTCTGGCCTCGAGAAGGCCTCTTGATGTCTACTTCTGTAATGACTCCAAAGCGATCAAAAGCCCTTCTTAGATCATTCTCGGTCACAGTAATATCTAGATTGCCCAAGAAAAGCGTCCGGTTAGCCCGCTGATCATCCTCTGGTGAAATCTCATCTACTTCTCGAAAAGGAGCAGTACTCGCTCCAGTTCCCACCCTTGACTCAAGACTGTATGCCGGGCGCACTCTCTCATAGAACGGGTAATCGCGTTCTCGCTCCAGCTCCCGGGGCAATGGTGGCGGAGGTGGGGGCAGGCGGCCAAGAGCCAACTGCTGCAACCGGTAGTCTCTGTATCCCAACGCGGCACCGCCGGGGGAAAGTGATCTCTGGCCTCCGCCGCCTCCTCCAGCAGGATGCCGGTGGCCACCTACAGAGGCCCCGACTACGCTGGCTGACGGAGGATAAGTATCTTTGTCTAAAGGAGAGCGGCTGCGGCGCCGGCTCACATATACAGCTTCTATCTTCAGGGGCCGGTCATAGAGCACCAGGCGGCCTCTGGCATGCTTGGCCGCCCGCGCGTCCTCTGACCGCCGGAAGTTCACAAAGGCTACCCGTTCATCCCCGCTGCCAGAACCTGAGAGATGACTGATTTTGACACTTACATCACCGAAGCGTTTGAACTCGTGAAACAATCCGTCCTCCACCGCTTCGTCACTCAGCTGGGACCCCAACTCGCTTATTTTCAGAGTCTTGTACTCCCCGCCGTCCCCGCCAGCAGCAGAGGAGGCGGCCCCCGAAGACCGTGACTCCCCGCCTCCACCCCGGGAGCTGCTGCGCGACTCGCCCCCGCCCGAGGAATTTTTGGTGCTCGGGGAGCTGTAACTATGCAAGCGGCTACTGGAGCTGCTCCCACCAGTGTCATACTCGCGGCTGCCACCTCGGCTGCTGGACTTGTCCAGGTGAAGGCTCCGCCGCGACCCACTGTCCGTCTTCCCGCTACTGCTCCCATTGCTGCCACCAGAGCCTCCTAACTTCTTGCTCCGTTCCCCGCGAGAAGTCGAATCCTCACCACCACGGGAGCGTTTGGGCTTGACTGGAGAGCGCTCTTTTCCTTTCATTGTCGCGGGTCGCCGGAGGTCGTCTCCGCGGAGCTGACTAACCCGCTGCCCCGCGCTCGTTTCACACAGCGGAACCGCACGCCGCCATCTTGGACTCTGCCGCGGCAAAGGATCCCGCCCCACAGACCTCATTGGTCAATTAGCTTGCTCTTCCACAGTTTCATTGGGAAAAGTATCTGTCTGTCTTTACATCTCCCCGCGCTCGGGAAAGGCCCCCGCCCAGTCACTTTTATTGGGTATCCAGCTCCCGAATCAGAGCGCCTCATTGGCTAGCTTCATTGTCTATCTTAACGGTTCCTCGCGCCAGGCTGTAGCTCCGCCCCTAGCACTTTACGACCACCTGACCCAAAGTCCGGAGGCGTTGATTGGACAAAAAGTCTGCCCTGTAACGGTACTTCTGGCACGGTGAGGGCAACGATCCCACCTCCTCATCCCTTTCATTGGTTTGTGACCCAATCCAGTAATCCGCTCTTTAGGAAGTTGGGCCATCGGTTCTGGCGTTTTTCTCTTGATAGTTTAGCTCATACCGGCCCTGTGAGAGACTGAGAGCTTTTTTGCGCGCAGGCTCTCTTCCTCTTTTGACCCCTTTCTTCCAACTTCTCCGGCGGCTGAAAGAAGTTTAAATCTGATTGGAAGTTGAGGATGAAGTTGATAGGCTGAAGTCACTGTCCATCACTTCCTTAAAGGGGTAGGCACACACTGAGTGAAGGTGAAAGTCTAGAACTCGCGCTTGTTGTGCGACGTCACTGGAAGTGTCGCGAGATGGTGACAGCGAGGCAGGCCCGCCTCCCCGCGCTTTCGGTGTTCTCTCAAATATCTGTTTGGTCCTGTGGCGTTCTTAGTTTTGCTAGGGCCTTCGGATTTAGAAACTTCCGGTCTCGTCCACTTTCCTGCCGGTGGCGCAAGCAGCCCTAGATTCCCTCAGGAAGCTGTCTCCGGGCGTCCCGCCAACGCCATCTCAGTCCCTCCGGCCACCTCGCGAGGCCGGCAGTGGAGATGGGGACGGGAGCTCGGGGTTTACAGCCCCAGGTCACTGGGACGCCCGGAGTGGTGCCGAGTCCCCAGGGTAACCTGGAGGACGAGCGACACTTCCACCAGCGGCCCTTGGTGCAGCCTTAACTGCAAGGCATTGCCGACTGTCCTGGGAGTTCTCTTTCATGTTGGGAGGAGGTGTGGATTTTGTAGTTTAAAATTGCATCGAATGCAATACCGACGAATTTGCTGTTATTATATGATACCTCTTCCCCAGCACTAATAATATCACTGTGAGAAGCTGAGTAATGTTCGAGCTCAGCCTGGGCAAACACCTGTGAGTGTAAGTCGTAGTATGTTGTTTTTTTAAGCGTTAGAGTTGAAGCTCGTTGAGACGATTCAATCTGTCTACCCCTTCTCCCGTCCAGGCACCAAAAGTAAAACTTCATAAATCTTGGCATAATATATTTGATATAATACAATTGTATTTTTTAAAATTGTGTGTATCACATAAATGTGTAGCCACGTATACTTTTTATATTTTCTTTTTTGTCTTTTTGAGACAGGGTCTCACTACAGTTCAGGCTGGCCTTGAGCTCACTTTGTAGCTCAAGCTGGTCTCGAACTCACAACAATCCTCCTGCCTCAGCCTCCCGAGTGCTGGGATTACAGGCCTGCGCCACGACGCCCGGCTATACTTTTTTATATTTTCTTAGAAATTTTACTTGGCCGCATGGAAATGGCTAGTTGCTAAAATTACCTTCTGGCGGCAGCCTATACACTGAAGGAAACCTTTTACCCTTCGTGTACTGTAACTCTGAATTTAAAAAAATTGTATTTTTAGCTTTCATAACTACTTTCATGGGATTTTTTAAAATGCAGAAGTACAGTACCATAGAGAACTTCTGTATCCCAAACACCCAGTTTCAACAATTATCAGATCATGTCAATCTTGTTTCAATCTACATTCCTCTTCCCACTCTCTCTCGCTGTTATTTTGTTCCAAGCTTATCTGATCTACTTCCTGCCTCCGGCATGGAATCTGCCATTCCTCCAAGGAGTTCTGGTTTCTTTTTAGTGGGAAATGAAAAATAAAAATCTGGACATTAGGAGATAGAACACAATTGTGAAACTATAAAACAAAAAAGCATTATGGAGGGTTCCTAATCTTTTTCAAGGTTACATAAATGCATACTACACAAAAAGAAGAGTTATGCCTTTATCTGATTGCCTCATTCAGTCTTTAGCCAGTCCAGACAAAGTAGACTGCAAAGTGACTGTTTTTGGCTTAAATTAACCCGTGCTCACTGATCAAAGGAAAAGATGAGGACCGGTGAACATGGCTTGCCAAACCTCAAGTCAGCTTTGAGGGAGGATAAAAGTTGAGAAAGACGATTCAGGGAGCTAAACAGGCACTACTTGAGGCCTCCTGGCTTGACACTTGGGAGTACCTAGGAGTGTTATAGAAGCTACCAACCACAACCAGAAGCAGTGAAAAGTCTGCCTAAGGGAACTGGTAGCCTTCGTGGAGCCTAGAGGACTGGTGAATTTAATACGGTTATAGGAAAAACCGTTACCAGGAATGTAGCCTATGATATGTGTGTATGTCCATGCTAGAACAGAATAATGGCATAAAATGTTGGATCCATCTAGTTAAAATAAGTGATTTACTTGCTTTCTTTTCCTTTCTGTACCTTATTCAATTGATGTTTCTTGTGTTCAATGAAGATGCTTAGCAACCTGTCTGTCCATGTGTTTCCAGAGAGCCCTGGGAGGATAACAGCAACCCATAGTGTAAAACAGTGAGGGCAAACCTTTTCCATCTTTCATTGGTAACATCCAGCTGGTAAGTGGCATGCATGCCACTGATTGGCGTCCATACATTTAGAGGATCAGGTAAATGTTCTTTTGGTGGTGATGAAGTTGCAGAGGTGTAGTCCAAGGTTTCTTCTTGTCTCCTTGTGATCAACAGCCATATTTGTAAAGATAACTGACTTGGGTGAGGAGAATCTTTCAATGGTTATGAAACCAGAGATAAACTGTCAAAACATCCACTGATCATACTGTATATTGTTCAGTCTCTCCTTTTTGTGCCCCACCAAAAACAACAAGAAAGGGTGTTGAGGAAAACCTGCCACAGTCCATTAGCATCAGTGTGGCTTCCTCAGGGCTCTTCCACTTAATGGTCTAAGAACACAGCACAACTAGCTTTGTCTATTAAGTACCTTCTCAATCTCACTTAAAACCAATCATAAGCCGGGCGTGGTGGCGCAGGCCTGTAATCCCAGTACTCAGGAGGCTGAGGCAGGAGGATTGTTGTGAGTTCGAGACCAGCCTGAGCTACAAAGTGAGCTTAAGGCCAGCCTGAACTGCATAGTGAGACCCTGTCTCAAAAAGACTAAATAAATAAATAAATAAATAAAATAAAATAAAACCAATTATAGATTTGTTATATTTTATATCTAGTTGTTCCCCCAAAGCCTCATGCAGTCATGGGGCAGACATCTAGAGTTTGTGATTAACCCATGATCTGCTGGGATTATGGGTTTGAGTGCTACTGGGATTATGGGTATGAGTACTGATGGGGTTATAGGTGTGAGTGCTACACCAAGCCTGGGGCCGATAGCCTGAGTGTAACATAAGGGAGATAGACTTATTCTCTGTGGCCATTGTTGCTGTTACACCTCCCTTTTGCTTTTGCTGTTTTCCTATATTCTGCTACCATGAACTGCTGCCCTCTGCCATGTGCCAGTCTGCTTTGAAGCTAGCTTTCTATGGACTGAAACCTCCACTAACTGAGCTAAATAAACCTTCCCTTCCTTATTTCTGGGTGTTGGGTATTTGTCTCAGCAACAAGAGAAGAGCAACCAAGACAAGATTTAAAAGCAAAAGTTGTGTGCATGAAGATGAAGATTGTGTAATTTCTTAAATAGTTTGTTTTTAATCAAATGCTCTCTTTCTACCCTCATTCTTCTTAACTTTTATTGTTTGTGTATCTCTAAAATGCACAATTACGATTGCAGTGTGAAATTTATCTTGGGACCTGGGAGCCATTTGATTTCTTGGCAGATGCCAAAAGGGTAAAGCCGGGAATTGGGCATTTTTCCTACTCATAATAATAGATTAAAATTTTCTGTTTTATCTCCCTCATAAAGTGATCTGTCTCTTGACAGTGAGGTTTGTTTAGATTGCAGGAAAAGTGTATATTTTACTCACGGGCTTATATTAAATTTCTAAAATAGCACAGTCACTTAGGAGCCCAATTTGCAAAATAAATAAACATATAAATAAAATAGTTGGACACATACCTGTAATCCCAGCACTCAGAAGGCTGTCTGCCTAGGCTATATAGTTAAATTCAAGACTAGCCTAAATTATACAGTAAGACCCTGTCTCAAATAATAATAATTAATGGGCCAAATTTGCCTTAGTGGCAGTTGTATTTTATAAGGTTTTTGAAAATATCTTTATAGGGGGTCAGGGAGATAGAATAAGCACTTGCCTGGCAAGCACAGGGTCCTGAGTTCAATCCTCAGTACTGCAAAAAAAGTAAATAAAAATAGCTTTGTTTAAAGTGTATAATTTAGTGGATTTTTGCTGTACTTACAAAGCTATATATGTGGTTCTGTTAATATTGTTATAGAAAGCATCATGCTATCATTTATACTAAGCACTAATATAATTAACTTTTGTTTATTTAGACTAAGAGCATAGACTCAGACTCTAGAACCATCTAGCCTGAATTAAATCCCAGCTCTGCTGTGGACCTCAGAAGAGTTATTATTAATCTCTCTAGGCCTTGTTTTTCTCATCTATAAAATGAGAATAATCATAAAATTTCCTCACTGAGAGGATTAAATGAGTTAAAATAGTATAAGACCTTAGGAAGAATACCTGAAACATGATAGGTACCATGCAAATATTTCCTATTACTAATGTTTTCTGCCTGAATCTAGTCATCTAGAATTGGATTAATTATAATCCTTAGTTCATAGCCCACAGTCATCAATGTTTCATCCATAAACTTTTTTTTTTTTTTTTCGGAGCCAGGGATTGAACTCAGGCCCTTGTGCTTGCCAAGGAAGCACTTATTCCACTGAGCCATCTTCCCAACCCCATCCATAAACTTTTAATATTTCTCATTACCAAGAACATAACACATGGCACTCAAAGAAATAGGAAATTACCCACTATTTACATCTACCTAAGTACCCCTTTTCTATACTATCTATTTCCTACCCTCCCAGATATCCTGCAGCTAGTCTTTAGGGAACCCTGCCTCTTGTTTAAAAAAATAACTGTAAAGAATTAATATGTACGTGTGTGTGTGTGTGTGTGTGTGTGTGTGTGTGTGTACAGGTACATACCTACAAGTTCTTTTTTTTTTTTTTTTTTTGGCAGAGCCAGGGATTGAACACAGGCCCTTGTGCTTGCCAGGTGAGCATTTATTCTACCGAGCCATCTCCCTTATAAGTGGGACTTATAAGCCCCACTTATAAGTCTTAAAAGTATGTTCTTTTAGTTTTGCTTGCATTTGACTTTAAGCAAACGTATCTCTACATGCTATACATGCTCTGAGGCTTGTGTTTTTTATTATGTCACTATGCTTTTTTCCATATTATACCTGGCTATAATCTATTTCCATTGCTATAAAATATTTCATAATATTGAATATTCCATGATGTATACAGCCATTCTTCACTTGATGGGCACATGGTTAAATTCCAGTATTTATGCTTTTATAATCAGTGATACTGTGAAGATTCTTATTCCTATCTCCTGAGGCATAGCTGGGGATCAGCTGGAGTGGTAGAGAGTGATAGATACCTAGGAATAGAATCATTGGGCTAAAGGGTTTATTGAATGCCATGTTATTTATTTATTTATTTATTTATTTATTTATTTATTTATTTATTTATTTATTTATTTATAGTACTGAGAAATCTACTCCAGGGTTACAATCCCACACCATTTTTATTTTTTATTTTGAGACAGGATCTCACTAAGTTGCCTCTACTGGGTTTGAACATGTGATCCTCCTGCATCAGTCTCCCAGAGTCCTGAGGTTAGAGGTGGGTGCCACTACACTCAGCTGTTAAATTATTTCGGAAAGTGATGTGTAGCAGTGTACTGTCATAAGATATGTGAGATCTTATTGATCCATGTCATTGGCATTTCTTTTTTAAAAAAAAAAAAACAATGTTTACCTGTGGTTTTAGTTTTGGTTCCCTGATTACTAGTAAAATTGCTTATCTTTTCATTGTTTACACACTTATACACATTTCCTTGTCTATGAAATATTTGTTTGTATCTTTTGTTCCTTTATTGTGTTATTTATATTTTTTTCATATAATCTTACTTCTGATCTTTCTTTTTATTATTATTTATTTATTTATTTTTGCAGTACAGGGATTGAACTCAGGACCCTGAACTTGCTAGGCAAGCACTTATTCTATTGAGCTATCTGCCCGGCCTATTGTTTCTCATCTTTTGTAGAACATATGTATGGCAGATACCATCATTTGTGGCTTATAATTTTAAGCTGATATTTAATAAGTTTGTAATTTAAATAGTTGATTTCATCAACCTTTTATAATTAATGCTTTTATATATCCTGTTTTTGTTTCTTTGTTTTATGAGACAGTCTTATTATGTAGCCCAAGCTAGTCTTGAATTCATTATGTAGCCCAGGGTGGACTTGAACTTGTAGTGATCCTCCTATCTTGTTTGTGTCTATATGTCTCCCAAAGCCTCAAGTGGTCACTGGGGCAGACTTCTAGAGGTTGTGATTAATTCATGATGCAATGCTGGGATTGCGGTTATGCCCACCCTATGGCAAATAGCCTAGATGTAGAATAAGAAAGGGACAGGGGCTTGCTGTCTGCCTCTGCTGCTGGTACTGCCACAGCTCCTCCCTTTTTGCTCTTGCAGTTTTTGGGTCCCATGAACTGCTGCCCTCTGCCACTCTGCTTTGGAGCCAGCTGATTATGGACTGAAACCGCACTACCTGTGAACTAAATAAACCTTTCCTTCCTTAATTCTAGGTGTTAGTTAATTTGTCCCAGCAATGAGAGAAAACTAACTGAGACATAGATCAACCTTTGGCATTCTGGAGTAACAAGCATGTGCCATTACAAGTGGCTTAGTACTTGTATTTCTTAAAAATCTTTATCACTACCTCCATTCATGTCTCCAGTATTTGCTCATGTTGAAGTTTTATTCTTTCTTATGCATTTTATAATTGCTTTATCACATCATATAAATAGCTGTCTTTCATTGGGATTTCATTATATCTATGAATTAATTTAGAAAAAAAGATAATTTTTTGAAATTAAGTGTTTTGGTGAATGAGGATACTTTTTCATTTCATTTTTCCTTCAACCAAATGATTATTGTATGTGTTCTTATGTATGTTTTTTGTTATAGTTGGTTAATATTGTTAATGATGGTGGCATTACACTATTTGTTGCTAACAGTTTGAATGTAGCATGTCCAATTATTTATATTAAATGTATAGATCTGTTTGTTTTTCCTTTTTTTATACTGGGAATTGAACCTAGGGCTTCACAATGAGCTACATCCCTAGTCTTTTTATATTGTTTAAACAAGGTCTTGCTAAATTGCTAAACTGCTGGTCAGACTCTTCTCCAACTTAGGCTCTTCCTGTCAAAGCCTCCCCTGTAGCATGGATTCCACCAGCATGCAAAGTCCCTAAATTTTCTATGTGGGCAACCATATAGCCTATGAATAAATATAAGAATATTTCTGGGCTGGCAAGATGGTTCAGCAGACTAAGCACCTGCCTAGGCAAGCGGAGGGACTGGGGTTCATATCCCTGGCACCACATGCTGTGCCCGCCCTCCACACTGAGCCAGAGACCAAGATTGGGTGTGGTGGTATATGACTGTAACCCCAGCACTGGGGAGGCTGAGAACAAGAGGATCACTATGCGTCTGAGGGGCATAGTGAGACCCTGTACTAAACACACTAAAAAAAAAAAGAAAGAAAGAAAAGAAAGAAAGAAAAAAAGATTATTTCTTCATTTTAGTCCTTGTTATTTGATTTTCTGGTCTTCCTGTGCTAACTAGAATGTCTGATACCATGTTAAGTCAAGTGGCAATGAGCACTCCTACATTTTTCCTCATTCTGGAGAGGATGCTTCTAATGTTTTTCCACATAGAATAATGTTTATTTCTTTTTGTTTTCATTATCCTTACATTTAAGGAAATTCAATTTGTTCCTACTATGCTAGAAAGGTCATTTCTTTTTCAAAATAAGTTTTCTCTGTATTTCCCGGGCTGGTCGCATACTCATGGATTTAAGTGACCCTCCTGCCCCAGCTCCCTAGTAGCAGGAACAACTGGGAAGTTTTTCATCATAAATAGATATTTTGAATTTCTTTTCAAGTAAAGGAGTAGTAACAAAAATAAATTCAGCCTTTATTGAGAACACACTCTGTGCCTGGCACTCTGTTGACGTTTCCCCACATTAGCTGACTTCCTCCTCAGCCATCTCAGGAGACAGGCAGACTTCTAATCCTCTCTCTTGTTTTCCATATAAAGAAGCTGAGGATTAGAGCTCTGATATAGTTGACAAATATTTAAGAAGAATTATTTATATCCTGGGGCTTTCCCACCTCTGTACGAAGCATTTGTTTTCCTTCTTAGTACTGTAGGTGACAGTATCCACTCTTTCCTTCTTTGCTGTGAACAGGACCCCATAAGCAGATTCAGCCTCCCATAAGCTGTAAACAATGTCAAAGAAATGAAATGGCATAAGATTCTTTACTGTAGTCCACTCTTTCCTCTAGACCAAGGTATACTTTTTTTCTTTTATTCTTTCTTTTCTCTGGCCTAAGGTTGCTCTGCAAAGCTAGTTTTTCCCTTTCTCTTTTACCCTTCACTTTTCAAATAAACTTTTGGCACCATTTTTGGCTGGCTTGTCTCATCTAATTTTTTTTTTTTTATACCAGGGATCAAACTCAGGACTTTGCATTTGTCAGGTAGGTACTTATGCCACTGGCTATGTTCCAGGCTCTCCAATTTTTTATGGCAAAAAGGACCCCAAATATGCTTAACTGGCAAGGCATTTCTTGTTTCTTTTTTTGTTTGTTTGTTTCTTTTTGTTTTTTGTCTCTTTTTGAGACAGAGTCTCATTGTGTAATTCAGGCTGGGTTTGAACTCACTTTGTAGCCCAGGCTGGCCTCAAACTTAAAGCAGTCTTCCTGTCTCTGCCTCCCAAAAGCTGGGATTACAGGCATGTGCTACCATGCCTGGCTAACAAGCCATTTTGAAAGGAACTACCCAATAACATTCATACCTCACATTTCAAATTTCACTCACCTATAAAACCTACTATGTTTTTAAAAAGTCAAAATATGAGTGTGTCTTTCACCAACTATGGGATTACGAGTGTGTGTCACCACATCTGGCTTTTTGACTCTAAACAACCCATTCACTTTGAAATTCTCTCTTTGCTTCTGTGATCTGTACTTTCAATTTAATTTAATTTCAGCCAGTATTTGCTGGTCATCTGTGATGTGCCAGACACTAGGCTATCATCATTTGTTTATTAATTCATTCATCAACATTAGTCAAGTGCTTACTGGATCTTGGGCATGGTGCCAGTTAGTGAGACAAAAATGAATAACCCTGACCTGGGAAGCTACAGAGCCTAATGGAGAAGATGGCTAACCAAATAATGACAAGATAAAGTCATAGAAATGACTGTAGGTGATAGAGGTAGAACTCAGGCCTGTGGCCCTAAAGAAGCAGTCACTGTCACCAGCCAGTGTGAGACCTTGTTTTAGTAAAACTGAAAATTAAAGCCAAAGCAACAATATGAATTTGTAAGCAAAAGCTTTAGTTGAAAAGTAAAATAGGAAAAAAGAAAAAGCTGGGGAGATAGCTCAGTAGAATAAGCACTTGCCTGGCAAGCGCAGGGCCCTGAGTTTAATCCCCAGTACCAAAAAAGAAAAGAAAAGTAAGATGAGGTCAGGATGCCAGCTCGAATAGTGACTGGAAAACACCAGACTGGCCATGAATAGAAGCAGCCAGCCCTCTGGGTCCTGGGGCAGGTCATGTGATTGTTATCTCAGTCCTTGTCTTGCTACAATGGAGGAATCCTTATGAGGTGGGGGCAGTTCCATTCCCATGAGATGATTGCTTTTGTGGAGGCTTCAGTCATGTAGCGATCTGCTATCTGCTTCGGGAGACCCAGGTGACTACCAGATTGGGACAATAGCTGGAGACTTTTTGGAGTCACTGTAGGGGGAAGGGCCTGGAACGGGACCTTGTAAAAACTGGTAATCAGATGTACCTGTGAATCTTAAAAATTACTCTTACCTTGGTGGCTTTTATCTTCAAAGGGGATAAGATAGGCTAGGTAAACTTAGAGCTAATACTCTGTGTTCTGCCAGCTTTTAGATAGACATTCCCTAAGTGATAAACATTCCTATATGCAGAGGTGAGAAGAATTTGGCCCAGAGTTTTATAAAATGAAGGTACAAAAAATATATTTCATAATTTTTTTTTTTTTTGGCAGAACCAGGGATTGAACTCAGGTCCTTGCACTTGCCAGGGAAGCACTTATTTCACTGAGCCATCTCCCTAGCCTCTAAAATTTTATATGTATATTTTATAAAATAGATTTTATAAAATGAAGGTATCAAGCTTTGTCTGCTTTTGGTATTGTCTTACTTTTCTCATTCAGATGAAATACCCATACCCAAAATTAAAGGAAGAAAGGTTTACTTAGGTCACAGCTTGTAGAAGTTTCAGTCCATAGTCTGCTGGCCCCAAGGCAGAGGGGCATCACAGAAGAGAGAGTCCACAGCAAGCAGGCAGTAGCTTGGGGGCTCAGTGGCCCTTTCTGTCCCTTATATTTTATGCAGGCCACATCTCCTCAGGGCAGATGTAACACACACACCCTTAATCCTAGCCAGAACTATATGGTGCTCCAATCAGTGGACTGATTTAGAAATCACACATCCTTGATCCCAACATCACACAATCTAGATCCAGCCACCTCTGGAAAGTGCCCCTATGACTGCATGAGGCCTTGGAGACATCTGGCACAAGCCATGACAGTTATTTGTGGGCATTCATGGGTCTGAGTGAAAAGCCATGGATTTTAGCAAAAACCTTTTAAAGTCATTGACTGTCTCACAAGAAAACACAAGTCATAATTTTAGTGAATAATGGATTAAGGGCCCAAGAGTTTGTCCTTTGTCCCTGTAATGATCTCTATGTCATCACTTCTCTACCTTCTCTACAAGGAATGGCATATGTTGCAAAGCACAGTACCTGGCTCATGCTAAATCTTCAATAAATATTTATCAAAGAAACAAAAAGCTTTCCAAACAGGGAGAATAACACAAATTGGAACTTCATGGAGACCTTGCTGCTTAAAGTAGTGTGACTGACACAGGAGGGCAAAATTTTAGTCTTTGTGAGTATGGAAGAGGGTAGTGATGTTTATCTCCTTTTTTCACTATTTAACTTACAAATTTTATGTTCATGCATATTTAAAACTACATTATATAAAATATTTGTAGATCTAATTTTATACATTAATGTATCAAGAATGCAAATAAAATTATTTTCATAATACAGATCATAGACATTAAAGCTCAAACTAGGACAGCTGGTAGATAGAGATGCTACAGAAGTTCTGCAATGAAGCCATTGCCCTCTTGAGAGTGGTGGTGAGATTTTTGTTGTTTAACAAAAGCATTGTAGCTGGGCATGGTGGCACAGGCCTGTAATCCCAGCACTCTGGAGGCTGAGGCAGGAGGATTGTTGTGAGTTCGAGACCAGCCTGAGCTACAAAGTGAGCTCGAGGCCAGCCTGAACTGCGTAGTGAGACCCTGTCTCAAAAAGACAAAAAAAAAAAAAAAAAAAAGCATTGTAAAGGAATGGATCCTGTCTGTGGGTTAGAGTTTGGCAGTCAGCATCAGAATCAAAGTCAAACTCACCTGAGGATCTTGTTTCAAAAAGCAAGTTTCTGTGCCCGACCTGCATTAGCCTTCTCCAGAGAAAATAACCAATTACATATATGTGTATATGATTCACTGTGCAGGTTGTACTATTATGCTCTCGTGGAGGCTATAAGATCCCAAGACCTGTAGTCTACAAGCCTGAGATCCAGGGAAGTCAATGTTAGTGCCACTCTGAAAACTGGCAGGCTTGTATGACCCAGGTAACACTGGCATTTTAGTTTGAGTCTTAAAGTAGGAAAAGTATTATTTTCAGTGCAAGCAAGTAGGTAAAAGGATTTCCCTTTTATTCAACCTTTCTGTTTTGCTTGGGTCTTTAATTGATTAGATCGGGCTATCCACTTTGGGGAGTATTCTTCTGCACTCAATCTATAGATTCAAATATTGCTGTCATCTGGAAATACCCTCATGTACCTGTTAGCCCCTCCATGCTGGGAACTGAACCCACAACCTTCACACTGTGAGATAGGGTCCTGAAAAGATGCCCAGGCTGAGCCCTAACTTGCTAATTCTCCTGTTTCATCCTCCCTGGGTGCTGGGATTTACAGGTTTCCTCCCTATTCCCAGTGCAGAATAATGTTCCACCAATTGTCTGGGCACTTTGTGGCTTAGTCAAATCGACATAAAATTAACCAGCACATAGTATACCTGGTACTTGGAACTATGGAAGATTTTTAAGAAAAGAGTCATTTGATCATATTAGCTGAGAACCTCTTAAGAATAAATCTTGGGCTAGAGGCTAGGAATATAATTCAATGGTGGAGCACCTACCTTCCACACATGAAGGACTGGTTTGGATATCCAGCAACAAAACAAAACAAATAAGGAATGATCCCTGGAAGCTAAATGGTAAGTAGATGGAAGACAGTGATAGGATAAGGCAAGGGTGAAGGAGAAAAGGGCAGAAAACAAAACTGAAGGATGGAGGTTGTGCAGTAGTTTCAAAGGGCTCTCTAGACAGTTCACACTTGAATTCCCTGTGCTCTTGGCCAAGGCTGCTGGGAATGTTGGCCAAGGCTGCTGGGAATGTAGCTCAGTTACACAGTGTTAGTCCAGCATGTTCAAGTGTTACAGTTTGTGTCTAGATGTCCCTCCAAAGCTTCATGCATTTCTGGGGCAGGCTTCTAGACTTGTGATTAATTCATGATCCACTGCTGGGATTATAGGTATGAGTGCTACACCCACTGGAGAGCAGCTGCTCCTCCCTGTTTTTTTGGTGGTGGTGGAACGGAGATTGAACTCAGGCCCTTGTGCTTGCCAGGCAAGCACTTATTCTACTGAGCTATCTCCCCAGCTGCTCCTCCCTTTTTGCTCATCTTGTTTTGCTGTTTTCCACTGTCATGAACTGCTGCCCTCTGTCATCTGCCACTCTGCCTTGGAGCCAACTAAATATGGACTGAAACTTCCACAAACTGTGAGCTAAATAAACCTTTTCTTCCTTAATTTGGGGTGTCATGTATTTTATCCCAGTGATGAGAAAAAGTAATAGAGATACCAAGGTCCTGGATTTGATCTCTTGCACTGCACAAAGGCAAATGAACAACAAAATAAGAGCTAAACTGAAGCTGTAGCCATCTTGTCTGGCCCGAACATCTAAGGTGTCCACTCACAAAATTGTCAGCTGATCTTGGTTGTCACCTCCTACCGATGGCCCATCCAGTAGCTATTCCAAGGGCAGTGCAGTTTCTCACACAGCTCATAGCTTCACTCCAAGAGAACCAGGCTGAAGTTGCGTAGTCTCCTGTGATTTGGTCTCTGAAGTCACACATCTTCTCTCTTGCACTCTTTGGGGAAAGGAGTCACAGGCCTGTCCAAATCCAAGCTGATTTCATGGCTTCATGAAAGCACAGCCATTCCATGATACAGAAGAGCATGTGAAACAGGAGATGTCATTGGGCCATGTTTAGAAAATATGTGGTGCAGATCCCAAAGCAACCTTTAGCATCTTGACACAAGTGCCTGCAGGACAGTTGGCCTGCTTGGACCTCTTTTTGCCAGCTTTCAGATTTAAATAGAATTTATCACAACAATTCTCCATCCCAGGAATCTTGCTATTTTGACAAAGTAGTAACTTGAAAAGAATAGACAAAGACTTATCTTTAAGTTTTCTCTTTCTGAAAATAATATACTATCTATCTCTATCTTTTGCTCTTTCCTTTTGGCTTGTGGATTTTCTTCATCTGCTGCCCAGTCCTTGGTTTTCCTCCTCCTCCTCACCTCTTTACCACCTAGCTAATCTTACCTTCTCCTCCTTCTTGTTTTTCCCATTTTACTAGACTTTTTTTTTTTTGGAACCAGGGATTGAACTCAGGTCCTTGTGCTTGCCAGGGAAGTGCTTATTCCACTGAGACATCTCCCAGGCCCGCTTTTCCCATTTTATGTATCCCAATCAGACTGTCTTTCCTATTTGTGAGTACTAGTCACTTTTTATTTGTGGCCTGCTCCACCATGGGGGTGGGGCTGGCACTGTATGTGGTACTAGGGATTGAACCACAGTTCCTGAACTTGCCTACGCTTGCCTATGCAGGCACTGTAGAGAGCTATCTCACCAGGCCCCAAAGTCTTAGTCACTTTTTGATTCACAATATCTGATACCTGAAACTTTTTGATTCACAATACCTGATACCTGAAACTTAAGGGAACAGAGGGGGTTTTGTTTTGTTTTATTTAGACAGGGTCTTGCTATGGAGTTTGGGCTAGCCTTGTATTCAGTTTTGTAGCCCCTAGGCTGATCTGGAACTCTCAGTGATCCTCCTGACTCAACCTGCCCAGTGCTGGGATTACAGTCATGTGCCACCATGCCCAGTTCCTGGGCCACAGCAAGGTATGTGATTGAACTTGGGACTTTGTGCTTGCCAGGTAGGTTCTTGTGCCTCTGAGCTATCTCCCTAGCCCTGAAAGATTTATTTTGGCTGGCCTATCACTGTTGGCTGGCTCTAAGGCAAGACGCATAGCAGAGGGATATGTCAAAGAGCTGCAATTGCATGGTAGACAGGAAGCAGTGAAGGAAGGAAGCAGGGAGAGAGGAAATCCCATATGACACCCCCAGTGACCCTCTTCTGACCAGACTCCACCTCCTAACACCAAGTCAGCTATCAACCCCCCTCATCCAGTCACCTTTCAGTCATTCTACCCATGATCCCATGAGGCTTTCTAGGGGACAACTACATAAAAACTGTAATACCATGGAGTGGGTTCCTAATGGAGGTCTGTTTCTCTAGCTTTCTAGTATCAGGTTCCAGGGAAGGTGAACTCTGAGACAGAGTTTAGTACTGGGTGTTTCTTAAGGAGTGACTCTTAGGTAGATAACTATGCAAAGGAAGAAAGGGAACTAGAATTGAGAATAGGAAGTAGCAGGGTTACCTCAACTGACACCAGGGGAGATCTGGAGTGAGAATGTCTCTTTGGAGTTGTCCCAGGATGGGCTGAGACAGCTGTGCGTTTATGTTTCTGCATTGATCAGCCCTGAGCTAGGCCACTGAGAGCAGGAGCTCATAGCCGCAGCTCTGCAACTGAGGAAGTTCCTGAGCAGCTGACAGCTGGCACCCTGGCCACTCAGCACTCCTGGGGGCTGGGGTCACAAGTCCTCTCCTTCTCTCAGATCCCTTATATGACACCATGTTGCCCCTGCCTGCCACCTAGGGAAGGAGAGAACAGAGCTGTTCTCCCTGATGGTCAGCATAGGGAGACATGCGTACATACCTAGTATAGAGATTATTTACTTCTGTTAGCATAGCAGAAAGCTCTACCTCATTTTCTTTTTCTTTTTTATCTTTTTGTGACAAGGTCTTGCTATGCTATTCAGGCTGGCCTTGAGCTCACTTTACATCCCTGGTCTCAAACTTGCAGCAGTCCTCCTGCCTCAGCCGCTCAAGTATTGGGATTATGGGAGCATATGCCACCACTTCCAGCTTAATTTTCTTTCAAAAGGAAAAGAAAGCCAGATCTCTCACTGACTGCCTAGGGTTTACTGCACCAGGTCAGGGCTGGAGCTATGGAAGCTGTACCCTCTCTGGAAGCTGTGCCTGCTCACTGGAGCTGCACCTGAGATTCTGACCCTCTTCTCCCTCACAAAGCCTAGCCAGGATGCCGTGTGCATTTCACAGATCATTGGGTATAGAGCATTGCCCCAACATTGAGTGGATTACAGTGAACAATTACTCTCACCTACAGATGGAGGCTGCCAGCCTCTGGGGGCTGAGGGTGGGGAGGAATGGAAGTGTGTTCTCTTGCAACCATGGGACAGGCAATCTTCTCATGCCCTATGAGGGTCAGGACCTGGATATAGTTCTCATACACAGGGTGCCCCTAGGCAAGAACCCCCACGGGCACCTCTGCCTTTATAGATCCATCCCTGTTTGGGGGAGAGGAAAAGACACCTCCAAGTATACTGTCACACAGGCAGCTTTGGTGGGTGGGTTGGACTCCGAAGGCCACTTGTGGGTACCCCTTTTCCCCTGAGCCTCAGGGATTTTGCAGGTTAAATTCACTTGTATTACTGTGACCCTGTAGTGTCTGAAATTTAACAATGTATTAGAAGTAAAGCACTTTGAAGCTCTCTAAATGGAAAATTTTACGTGGTTTTTATATTTAGAGTTCTGTTTCTCCCTCTGGGCAAATTTTATAAATAACAATTGGGAATGTTGAACAGAATTCAATTTTCATATTGATTCTGTTTCCCTTTTCATGTGAAAAACACCAAGAAATTTTATATTGTGTGACCTTCCTCTCTGAAGGGTTATAGAATTAGCTAATGTAAATAGTATATAGGAAAGGAAGGAAAGAAAGATGTAGAAGAAACTGAAATAACATAAACAGTGGATTATAGAAAGAAATGAAAGTCCCTGGAACAGACAAATGTACACATATAGGAAGTCACACACACACAGTGGAGCTGGGGACTGGGTCCAGGACCTCTTGGATGCTAGGCAAATGCTCTACCGCTGAGTCACAAGCCTAGCCCTCTATATTGTATCCTGAGATAAACACAGATTCACCTCAGATCCTAACTGCTTACTGGTAACCTCCTGTAGTTAATACCAGTTGAACATTTACTATATGTTCAGAGTGGTTCTAAGGCGAACACTTCATAAGCATTAGCTTGCTTAGGTTTCACTTTAACCCTGGGAATAGGTGTTATTATTGGTCCCTTCTATGGACTGGAAATGGAGGCTTCTGGGAGTTAAGTCACTTATTCTAAGTATCAGTCTAATTTCAGATCCAGGGCTCCTAACCACATCCCTGTAAAGTCTTGAGCATGCTGTAATATGTGATTTATATATTTCTATAAAGAAGAGCTGGGCACTTTCAGGTCCTAGGACCAATGAGGACACCCCCAATTAGCTCACTGTGGATGCTAGAGGAGCATCGTTCACTCATTAGACCCCGGGAGCGAAGCTTCTTGATGAAGCTTTCCTGTGTTTAAACCTCTGTGCTTCTTCCAGAAAGTAAAAAGTAAGTATGGAACCTCAGTGAAATGTGAGATCATGTCTGTGGGAGTCTCCATTTTCTTATGGAAATAGGTTTCTCTTCCTGCAGAGCTGCCACATCATGACTTCCTGCCGCATACTCCCCCCAGCGGATCACATGAGTGCCTCTAGCCTATAAGATTGCCTTAGTATGCCCACGTCATCGGTGACGCTGACTTCCTCTCCCCCTGCTATAAAAGCCGTGTAGCTTCCTTGAATAAAGGAGACTTGATCAGAATTCTGTCTTGTCTTCATTTCTCTCATCTCCTGTCTTTTGTCCCCTTCCTTTATTCCCCACTCCTCTCCTAGGTGACCCTCGTTGACTGACCCGCTGGACAGGACAAGTGGCGCCCAACGTGTGGGGCTCCTGGTACAGAGGATTCAGCGACAGAACCGTCCGAGTGAGCGCGCAAGAATGAAAGTAAAAGAGGCCCGCACCATAGTTTCCTGCTGCGACGTCTGAACCTCGGTAAGTGGATGGAACCCTTTTTTCCCCTCCCCTCAGACAATGGGACAGGTATTAAGTGAACATGAGATTTTTGTCGACAGTTTAAGCAAAGTATTAAAGGCGTGAGGAGTAAAGGTTGAAGCAAAACAATTATGTGAATATTTTCAGTTTATACATAGTGTGTCTGTCCTTGGTTCCCTTTGGAGGGAACAATCCACTCTAAAAGATGGTGGTGGGTGGGTAGACGCCCTACAAGATTACTAGAGGGTCTTCGGACCGGAAAAGGTTCCTGTAACTGCCTTTTCCTATTGGAATCTTATTAATGAGATTCTCCAGCAAAGGCAATGGGATCCCGATTAAGCAGGTTGTTTACACGCCGGTTCCCTCCCAGGTGGCTTCTGACTCTCTCCTCTGAGGAGGAGGACCCCGAGGAGTCGACTGCTCTTGCTTCTCCTGACAGAGGCTGTGACTTCCCAGTCGCTCACTGCCCCCCGAGGTTCCCAGCATGTACCCTAATTTGTCTGCCCTTCAGAATCTGACACTTAATGATGGTGGCTCTGAGGAGGAAGCTGTAGATTGGAAAACCCTGGGTGATGAGGCCACTGAATACCGCCTACTATCACCACAGATTCCACCCTCTCCGAACTTAAAGGAAAAAAGGGCGTCTTCTAACATGATTAAGAGGGAGGTTAGAAAATAAAGTTAGAGACCTCCGGAAACAGATTCAGTTGGAGAAACAGTGTTTTGACCTCACCCAAGAGCTTTCGGTATTTCGCAGTAAGAGGGCTGACCACGAGGCATCCACCATTTTACTTACCCCTTCCCAGCCAAATCCTAAGAATAAAATGGCCACCCACTGGGCGATTCCTGTAACTGAAACACAAAGGGCGGGAAACAAAGGGGAACAGCTTCAGACTATCAGAACGCACACACCTTTTGACTTAAAATCTTTAAAAGAACTAAAGACCACTGTCACACAGTATGGCACGACGGCCTCTTATACACTTCACTGTGCTGGATTCCATGACTCAAGGATGGCTCACCCCTAAGGATTGGCATACGTTAGCCAAGGCCGCCTTGTCCAGTGGAGATTATTTGCCTTGAAGTCCAAATATCAGGATAATTGTGAGTCTACTGCTAAACAGAATTCTGAGACCGGCAATGGCTGGACCTATGAGATGCTGGCAGGCACAAAAAATTTCTCCACAACAGAGGCAAAATCTAGATATGATGCTGGGCTATTTTCTCAAATCCAGTTGACAGCAACTAGGGCCTAGAGGAGATTGCCCTCCCATGGGGAGGCCACCTTCTCCTTCACTAAAATAAGACAGGGTCCGGGAGAACTCTTTGCAGATTTTGTTCACTGGCTGCTTCAAGCCGCCGAGAGTTGTTTGGTAATGTGGGACAAAACTCTGACCTTGTCAGACAATTGGCTTTTGAAAACGCTAATGCTGCCTGCCAAGCTGCTGTTAGACCATAAAAAAGAAGGCTGATTTGACGGGCTATATGAGCCTCTGTTCTGATAGTGGAGCTGCTTACCAACAGGGTCTTGCTATGGCTGCCACCCATAAGGATATATGGTTAAACAATTTTTATCTCAACAAAATAAAAATAAATGTTTTAACTGTGAAGAATTTGGTCGCTTTGCAAAAAAGGTTCTTTTAAATTTCAAACAGTTGGTTTCAAGTGACTGGGCGCGGTCAGGGGAAAGGGCACAAACTGAGATGGGGGGGCCCATGCTCACATCCTAGGCTGACCCAGATAGACATCTGCAAGATAGGTTCAGCCGCAGAGGCCACAGCTACAGGGCCCTCGCTCCTTTAAAGCTTCAGGTAATGTGGGCTCAAGAAAACCTTTTTGAGTACCAAGACCACTAAGCTGATCCTAGACACTGGACCAGAACACCTGTGGAGTGAAATCAACCAAAGATAGCCCTAGTGCTAAAGTTCTCCAGGTTTTGTTTGGTGTAATCAGTGCTGTTTATACAGGAAAATCAAAGTTATAATTCTATCCACCCAAATCATTGTTTAAACCACACCAGATTCTTATGTTGCACAATTGGTCATCTTTGCTGAAAGTTTTGAAATTGTTAAAACTAAATTTGGTTAGAAAATAAAAATTGCTTAAAAGAAAAGCATTTTAATGGCTTTTCAAATGCAAATGTGGGTGGCCTCTAGGTGGGGCAGCTCCAAAGGTGTAAGGCCATTGCTCTAAGGTATTTTAAAAGATTACTTAAATTATTTTAATTCCTAGTTAAGTTTGATTGCTTCTTTTACTGTCCTAAATTTAAAAAATATTAAAAACAAGGCTTTGATATTTTACAAACAAATGTAAAACTTTAAAATAATGTGTAAAAGCCATGGGGTTTAAACAGTTACTTGATTTTGGCACACCATTTAAATAATAAAAGGCCACTATATGATCAAAATTCTGTTAAAGCAAAGGGGAGTCAGTCCTGCCAATTTCACTCAATCCTGCCAATTTCACTTGTATCTACTATTAAATTTTTATATTTTTACAGCAATAAAACAACAAACCAGGTAAGAAGAAAAAGGCTAAGAAGGGTTCTTTGTAGAGATCTCTGATAATTGATAAATAACAAAATGTGACTAGTCTACTTATAAAACTTCTAAAGCTTGTAATACAATTGCTATAATTTAATTTGGCCAAATATCTTGAGTACACTCTTTTTTTAAGGGGTTTATATGTCTGTGTGTTTATGTGTCTGTGTTTTTCAATGAACAGCTGTTCCCTTTTTTCTTTTTTTTGATTATTTGTTCCAAGTATAATTTGAGATATAAACTTGAAAGCATGCTTTTTCCTAAATTAAGTCTTAAAGTGATATTAAAATTGTTTACATCATAAGTTTTAAGCTAATTCAACAAAAATTCTTTAGAGTAAAAAAAAATTATTAAGAGGAGTCCAATTAATGAATAAGAGGTGTGGCCAACCTTTTTATTAATGAGGAGCTCCCTATAATCTCAGTAGTCTCTTAGGAGACACTTTGCATAAGTAGAGATGGTTGGTTAAAAGTGTTACACAAAACAAAATATTTAAGTATATCAAAATGTTATCAAGATTGTCTTACTACAATGTTCTGTATCGTTTTAATTCTAAATGTCTATAAAAATGTGTAACTTGTCTGTGATCATTCTATAGAGACATCAATGGGTAATATGAGCTAATAAAAGCTTCAAAATGCTTATAATACAAAAAAGGGGAAATGGTACCCCACAAGGGGGTCACCTAGAAATATATTTTATCTTATTCTTTATTCATCCTCAATTTTTAAAATTTGGATGCCAATGGACCATCAGCAGCCACTCACAAAGCTAGCCTTGATTTGGCTAAAGATTGTTGGCTGTGCATGACCTTAGGCACCCCCTTGTCCCTCATTATTCCCTCAAATTCTATCCCACATAGCATTAAAGATCTCAAAAACCAGAATTGTAGTGCTGGCCTCTCCTTTAGGGTTCAGCCTGTGGCTTTCCAAACTCCTTCTGTATTCAGGGGAACACCCACAATGATAGTTTCTCTGTTGATGATAGATTTGTCACTTTTACCAATTGTAGTCAGATGTCCAATCACAGTGACTCTATTTGCCCCAAGAAGGGACACCTGTTTTTTGTAGGGGAAGTTTAGCCTTCTCATTTTTACCTGCCAACTGGACTGGGCTATGCATCATGGCTACCCTCTTACCTGACATAGATGTCATCCTTGGAGAAGAGCCCATGCCAATCCCTAGTTTTGATTATGCTGCAGGCCGCACTAAGAGAGCAGTCCAGCACATCCCTTTATTAGTAGGACTAGGAATCATAGTGGCTGTGGGAACAGGTTCAGCAGGAATAGGAGTAGCAGTGCACTCCTATACCAAACTATCCAATCAGCTGATTAACTGAACGATGTTCAGTCTTTATCTCATTCCATCCAGGAACTATAAGACCCAAGTTGACTCATTGGCAGAGGACTCAGCTTTAATGAAACCTATTCAGGTCTATTACCTTAGGCTTGAAATGGCTGACAGGGAATGCTCTATTGGAGTCCACCCAGCTTATGATGATCTGGGTCTGGAAACCTAGTTCTCCCGCCCTTGGTGAGATGGTTAGGCTAGCCAGAGACAGGTAATGAAAGGCGTGTACGAGACACTGACCACCACCTAAGACAGGAGCTGGGCCATTTGCTGCCCTGCCTTCCCATGATGGGTAAGGTTTGAGTCAGATCTGTATAGAAAACGCCTCAACCTAAGACAGGCACTGTCCCCTCAAGGGAATCAGCCCTCTACAGAAGCCATATATATGGAGGACCTGCGGGAGGCGCGCATACTCCCCCAGCGGATCACATGAGTGCCTCTAGCCTATAAGATTGCCTTAGTACGCCCACGTCATTGGTGACGCTGACTTCCTCTCCCCCTGCTATAAAAGCCGTGTCACTTCCTTGAATAAAGGAGACTTGATCAGAATCCTGTCTTGTCTCCATTTCTCACATCTCCTGTCCTTTGTCTCCTCCTTTATTCCCCGCTCCTCTCCCAAGTAACCCTTGTTGACTGACCAGCTGGATGGGACAATGTCCATTATTTCCACTCACTTGTAAGTAACCTTAGAGAAAGAAGTTCTTTCATGGGAAAAAAATTTCATTTACAAACCTAGAAGACTGTCCCTGGTGCACCTCTTCTCCTCTTCCCCAGTCTATTGCATACCTGGTGGACATTCTAGACTTTCCCTTCTGGTACTAACTGTATTGTGGGTTTGTGTGTCCATGTCACTATTTGCCCAGTGTTTCTCTGCCTCCTCAGGTTATGAAACTCCACAAAGGCAACAAGTAAGTCTGTGTCACTCATGTGGCATCTAGGCCCCCACACAATGCCTGGCACAGAACAAGCATCAGATACCTGCTGGAGTAATGAAAGATGATATAGACAGTGCCATGGCTTCTGGGGATAATGCTGCCACATGGTGTGAGAGAAATCTGCTTTCTAAAGATCTATTTAAATTTTCAGACAAAATATTTTTTAAAAAAATCTTTAATTTTTACTATGTAGCTTGGACTCAGACTTATAGTCTCAGCCTCCCCAGCACTGAGGTTGAAGGCATGCCCCACCATACCCAGCAGCAGACAGTACACAAAGGGTTCTGGGACCAGCACAGCATGTGGTACCAGGGATCGAACCTGGGTCCTTGCACTTCCCAGGCAGATGCTTAGACCGTTGAGCTATCTTCTGAGCCCCAAAATAAAGGCTTTTCAGTACATGATTTCCATCTTTTGTGAAATAAGAGCAAGGACTGGCTTTCCACTGTTGTTGATTGCTGGTCTTGGAGCTAGATGGGCTGATTCTTGTCCTTTGGCTTAGATCATTCACTGCATCGTGCTGGAAGTGCTTTCATCTATCTCTTCTGGCTAAAGGGGGGGCTAACACTGGTGTGAAAGCAATGACGAAAACTGAATGAGCTATCATGAGTGTTCAGGAGTGTGTCAGAGTGTGGGGTTCCCTCATCCGGTTGGCCATGTCTGTCTGTCCTATCTGTAAGGACTCAGGCAATTCTGCAGATTTGTCTTGTCCCAAAGAACAAAACTAAGCCAAATGGGGGCCAGGGGAAAAGGTCTGGGCCCCTATATCCCTACTGTCACGTTTGCTCAAGAGGACAAAGAAGGGCCGACCAAATAGCTCAGTGGACTAAAGTGCCTCCTTAGGCAGACACCGGGACCAGGGTTCAATCCCTGGCATGCTTTGCTGGCCCCACCCCTGGAACACACTGAGACATGACTGAGATTGGGCATGGTGGCACACACCTTTAATTCCAGTGCTTGGGAGGCTGAAAACAGGAGAATCACTACAAGTCCAATCTGTATAGTGAGACCCTGTACTAAGTACATTTAAAAAAAAAAAAAAAAAGATGAAGAAAACCTCTCCCACCCTATCCTGAGTGTCATTCACTTTTATGTAGTATATGTGACCCTGGTCTTAAAAAGCAGGGTCTAAGAAGCCTCCATGGTAGGGACTTTTGCTTGCATTAAAGGTCTCAGAAAGATCCTTCTGCTTCAGACAAGTTGTGACTCCACAAAAAGCTCAGGCCCCGCAGATAATCATTCAAGTGTTCCCTCAGCTTCCCTCCATGCTGCTCCATCTCCTTTTCCATCTGGGCACCAACACTGTTTCCAGACATGCCCCACAGCTGTCCTCTACCTTAACTCACCCTCTGGAGTTCACCTGGTTCACCTCAACTGAGGATCTAGATTTAACAACGAACATTCACTTCTCTAAGTTTACAAAAGCGTGAGCTCGTAACTCGTGGAAATCCAGTGAAATAGATGCAAGTGTACTTCCATTTTATGGCTGATGAAATGGAAGGAGATGATCAATAATTGGTCTGTGTTCACTGGGCCAGTGAGATAGCTCAGCAGACTAATGCTCCTGCTTAGGCATGGGCAGGGACCATGGTTTGATCCCGGGCAGCACATGCTGCACCAGCCCCACCCCAGGGTGGGCTGAGCTGGCCAGAGTCTGGTGTGATGGCACACATTTGTAATCCAGTGCTGGGGAGGCTAAAGGCAGAAGGGTCACTGCAAGTCTGAGCTGCAATAGTCAGACCCTGTAACAACCAAATACAATTAAAAAAAAAAAATAGCACCAGGATACATGTCAGTCTGGGGTCCCTTGTCATATCAGGCTGCCTTTGAGGGAAGATCATTTGCTCCCTCTCCCTAGCTTCCCTCACAGTATTATTGGTCAGGTAAATGACAGACAAGCAGAGAGGCCAACAAGGGTGTGTACCCAGGTCAGTCAGCATGGAGGAGCTGTGGCCTGGTGGGCAGCAGTTGCTTCTGCAGCTAGAACACAACTTAGTGCCCTGGGTAGAGGTTTAATTTAGAGACTGAAATGGAAAGAATAACTCTATACCTTGTCATTTTGTTTTCTTCTTCCTCTTCCTCTTCTTCGTCGTCGTCTTTGTCTTTTTGAGACAGGGTCCTGCTATGCAGTTCAGGCTGGCCATGAGCTCACTTTGTAGCCCAGGCTCATCTCAAACAGTGATCCTCCTGCCTCAGCCTCCCAAGTGCTGGGATTGCAGGCATGTGCCACCATGTATAGCTCTTTGTCAGGTTGTTTTGAACACTAAGTGAAAGCAGTCATCCCCCTAAAACAGTTCCTAGCTAATAGAAAATGCTCAATACTTTCTATCTGCATATTTTATTTTTTAAACACACTTGAGGTACAAGCATCAGTTTCTTTGTAGGAAGAACATGAGCCTTGGGATTAGAAGGTCAGGTGTCTTTGCCAATAGCACTTTACGTTTTGTATAACCACAAATGAAAGTATTTCTCTTTCTGAGGCCTCCTCATCTCTACAGTTAGGGCTGAAAATAATTTTACTTACTGAGATAATCCCTATGAAGGAGCTTTGTTAATTTTACATCTAAAACCCAGTAAATAGTAATTGAAGAACTTTCCCACAGTTGTTTAGGAGTAGGCTCATGTCTTTCAAAGGTTCTGGGCTCATGAATCTTCATCCTCTAGAATTCACCACTGAAGATTCATTATCTGTATCTTCTGCACCTTTTGGTTTTGAAGACCTCCCTGTGAGGATAAATCTCTCAGGAAAGGGAGAGCCTGGACTGTTGGGGCAGAGAGAACTCTTGGGGATATGACTGCCATCTTCAGGAGGCTGAACGACTGACACGGGGTACACAGGTCAGACTTTCTGGACTGGAAATTGGATGCAGGGGAGCTGTAACCACTGAGAGACACCGTCATCCCTTTTAAAAAATGTAATTTTGAGATAGGGTCTCACTAAGTTGTCCCAGTGGAACTCAAACTTGCATCCTCTCACCTCCGCCTCCCACAGTACTGGGATTATGGGCATCAGAGAAGCAAGAACCAGGTTTCTGGCCAGGTGTGTTGACCAGAATGTGTAAACCCCACACTGAGGGAAGCTAAGGTAGGAGCACCATAAGTTCAAGTCTACCCTGGGTAACTAAGCAAGTTAGTGAGACCCCATCTCAAAATATTTTTTTTTTTTAAAAGAGGTGGAGAATGGGGATATAGCTCAATGGGAAGGCCTTGGGGTCAATGCCTGGTACTAGGGGGAAAGCTTTCTGAGTGGAAGCGTTGAGCGACAGATTCAGGGTCAAGAAGAAGAGCATGCTTTTGAATATAGCCCCCAGAAAATGGAAAAGGCTTCTCTGATGCAGAGTGTTCCCGCTGAAGGCAATCAAGCAGGTCCTCGAGACCCATCCGTGGGGATGTGCTAGAGGAAACCCAAGGGCCTGATGGTGCAGCTAGCTGACCTGAGCCCAGGAGAGCAGCACCTCCTATAGGAGGAGTGCTGCGAACTGAGGACTGAGGGCCGAGGAATGGAGGGCTGCCGCGGGGGTGGGATGGGGGTGGGGCAGTTTTGCCGCGAGTCTCTCCTGCGTCTCTGGCCATATCAGGCCCCGGAGCCCAGAACTGTACACAATTCCTCTCTCATCTAGTTACTTCAACAAACAGGCCTCGGAGACAATTCCCTCAAGCAGGCCCGCTCGCGCTCACCCGCCCTGCGAGCCTCCCGCCTGGTCACCGGTAGAGGGCAGGAGAGAAACGCAAATGCAAACCGCAAGCAGCCCGCTCGCCGAGCTCCCCGCAGGGGAAACTGGGTCACTCAGTCCTGCCAAGCGGCCAGCGTTACAAGGGGAGCGGGTACATTCTCCAGTAAGGCTATGAGGCCCAATATGGCACCTGGCAGGACTTTTGGAGTCTCAGGCCCCTTGGGGTTGGGCAGCAGTCACCCCTGCCTGCCGAAAGAAAGATGAGATTGATAACGTGGGATGGCTCAGCGCTGAGGGAAGAAGCCGGAAGGATCTATTTGCTGCAAGAATTCAAAGTGGCTGGGCACCGCTCCTCCTCGCCTGTTCGGCCAGGTTTCAGGGAAGATGGGAGGTCAGGCCTGCCAAGGCAAGGATGGGAGAGGGGGTAGACAGGTTCAGAAAGAGACTGACTCACCAGGAAGAGTTGGGGCTCTGAGCAGGCTGGCGGCAACCCCTTCCCCGGGTCTGCCCACGTAGGAGAAGGGTGAAGTGGCTGGTGTGAGCCTGTGAATGCTAGATTGATGGCTTAGTGCCCAGGAGCCAGGTCTGGGTCATGATTCCTTTTTATCCTGTTTTTGCCACCCCTGTGCCATGGGACCTTAGGCCAGTCATTTTCAGGCCTTTGTTTTCTTTCTATAAACTGATGAAGCTGTTTTAAAGATAAAACGGAAGAGCAGTCAAGTATGGCAGCATTGTCCTTTTCCCCCCACACCCACCCACCTTCCTCGTCCAGCAGCTGGGGTGATGACACCTGCAGCAGCATAAGGAGCAGTTTGCAAGGAGAGAGGGCCCTGTGCTCGAGTCTGCACTGCGTGCACACTTTCTACAGGAACGCTGGCTGGATTGGGTCTCCCCAAAGTCCTTTCTGCCTGACCCTCCAGCAGCCTGTAGCTTCAGTGAAATGTGGGGCTTGGGTAGAGCCTGTCTCATGCATCTCAAGTAGTGGCCTCTTGAGGTTTTTCTGCGTTGAGAAATTAGGGAGGCTGAACAGTGGGGAATGGGAGGGGACCTGGAGACAAATGGGGAATGGGGAAAGACTGTGCTGAAACTCCAGCTGTCCTCAGGAACTCTATGACCGTTAGAAGGACCACTGGAGCCCGCAGTCAAGAACCAGATTATAAGGGAGGCATCTGCAGGATATTGAGTTAGGTGCAGTATCCAGGCACAGAAGGCAAATCCTGTGTTCTCACTCATGTAGAAGCTGAAAAAGTTGATTTCATGGAAGTGGAGAAGTTGCCAGGGTGCCAAGGGCAGGGTCCAGGGAGGAGACTGGGAAGGGTTGGTTGATGGGGGCAAAAGTACTGTTACATAGTAGAAATAAATTCTACTGTTCTATACCATGACAGGTGACATAATTTATACTAATGTATTGTATACTTCAGAATAGCTAGAAAAAGGATTCTAAACATTTGAGGCAAGAGGTACGCTAAGCACCCCAATTGGATTGCATACATTAAATGTATTGCAATGTCGTGCTGTGTGCTCCATAAGTATGTAGTCATTATAAGTTAATTAAAATAAAAATTGTGCCCCAGAGAAGTGTATGCACTCTTCAGACTCTGGGTTCTTTTCACGAAGACCATGAAGCAGGAACTGTTGCCCCTTCTTCGGCTGCAGGAAGGTGGCAGGCACTGATGCTTCTATATAAAGGCATGGCACAGCGCTCAGAGCTTGTCGTTTGTTAATGAGGAGGGAAACTTAAAGAACTAATTTGAGTTCCCAATGTTACTGATTAAAAAATAAATAAAAACGAAGCTCAGCAAACAGTGGGACCATAGAGAGAAAAGTTTCTAGCCTTTTCCACTATTGCTAGAATCTCCATCTGTGATCCTTTGGAGAAAATGACCAGATCTCTGCAGTGAGCTACACAAACTCAGGCATCTCTCTGGGGCTCATTCCTTGTCCCTATTCTTACCAAATTCTGGCCATGACTGCAGTGAGGTAGAGCACTGCAAGATTTACGGATGCAGCAGCAACAACTGCCTGACCAGGAGTCCCACCACTACAAGACCGGAGGCAAGATGTTAAATAGCTCTAAGTCTCCCTGTCTGTAAAATGGTTACAATAATAGTATCTACCTGACTACACTATTCTTTCCAGCTCCTTTTAATCTGAACTTGAAAGCACATATAAACCAAACAGGCATCTTTTTTTTTTTTTTTTTTTTTTTTTTTTTTTTTTTTTTTTTTTTTTTTTTTTTTTTTTTTTTTTTTTTTTTTTTTTTTTTTTTTTTTTTTTTGGTACTTTTTTAGGCTTCTTAGGCAAGCCAAAGAAGCAGGTATTTAAAATGAAGGTTGAAAACTAGTCTATGGAACCTTCCAGTTGAGGCACTGGAAATTTTTCAGTGGTAGAAATAACCCAAGGCTGGGAACAAGTCTATGACCTATTAGACTCCCAAATTACCATGTGATTTTATTTTAGTTGCTGAGGCTTCTTGAACCTTAGTGTCCTCCTCTAGTCAGTGAAGGATTGAGCCTGCTGAGGTCCCTGCAGCCAGCACTGGCTGGTTTTCTCTGCGCAGAGCTGGGCTTTCACTCTTTGGGACACAGCCCAGGCCTCACACTACTACAGGAGCTAAAGAGACAGCACTCTGATGGGCCCTGGCCCACTTCCCAGAAGAGGTCACTTAGCCTGGGAAAGCCTCTGGGGTGCTGGTTTGGACACAGTGAAAGGCCAGACAATAGAGACTTTGGCCTTTTGGCATCTGGTTCTAGCCAAAACTTTTCAAGGAAGGATGAGGGCACCAATATGAATAGCAGAAACAGTGAAAAATGGCCCAGAGCTGTTTCCCTTGGACTTGGTTTAAAATTTGCAACCTCAGCCACCTAGGAAATACTGGAGACTTGAAAGCAAGCAAGGGTTAGGGCCCAGGGAGATTTCACATTTGAAAGGGCCCAGGTTAAAAAAAAATTAAAAAAAAAAGGATCCCTTGTGTTGAGGGAGGTATTGGTAGAAAGAGGCTTTGTGCAGGGAAGCAAGCAAGAACTGGAGCAGGCACCCACCACTGACTCAGTCAATAGGCAACAAACCCGCACCTCTCCTGTGTGTGGTGCTGGGTAAGCAGGTGTGCAAATGTCCTCAGAGGGTTCCATCAGAGCTGGCACTAAAGGCTTGATGGGCAGTGAAGATTAGATGTGGTGGAGGCTATAATCGCAAGAAGGGCAGCAGGCAAAAGAAACAACCCCTGGGAGCTCTAAAGGACCCAGGAGGCATTCTGGAGCAGGTTGCTCTCAGCTGTCATCCAGGGATGGACTGATTTTCCCCCAACAACCTTCTAATGTTCTGTTGCCACTGCCTCTGTGAAGCACACTCCCATGCATCAGTTCACTAAATGTCTGTCTGTGGTCAGGGAAAGCTGGTGTGATTACGGTCCTCCATGATTGGAAACAGAAAACCAATGGCCACCCAAGGTCACCCAGGCTCTGAGATTTGAATCCACATCTAGCTACTTTTTAATCTTGCATTCATTCCAGCAAGATGCTAACTGCTGGTGTCCTCCAACTACTGTTCTCTTCCACACACACACACACTCCATGCAGAATGGGCAGGTTTTGTTTTTGTTTTTTTTTTTTCTTTAAAAAAATGGAAGCATTTTTAGGGAAAATTAGGGTTTCTGGTTGTCGGATTCCACTGGAAGCAGAAAAACTGATCAGCATTTGCAAGGTCAACGGGTGAACACCCTGTGGTCCTTAGAGCATTCTACAGGTCCTCTTACCTAGATACTTCAGCTTGGGACCTGGTGTCCTCTGAGTCCCCCTGCATCTTGTTGCCTCCATTTCCACTTGGTGACTCCACTCCAGGACTTCTAGATGACTGAAGCAGAGACAAAAACCGGCCGGAGGTGAGCCACTGGAATCCTCCTGAAGGCCACTCCTACAATCAGATGACCTTGAGCAAATTTCTAAAACTTGGGGCCTGGGCTCTCTCCTGTTTTTAAAAAACAGTCACAATGAACCACATCAAATAAAACTTACAGCTTTGCTCTGAGAGTTGAATGAGTTAACACATGTAAAACCACTGAACTATAAATATTCAAAAAGGGCTGTTTTTCATAATATAGAAATGGGGAACTTCTTGGCTAGAAAAAAAATTACGGGAAGGATGATCACTGAACGTGTGAAGTATACCAGTTTTACTCAGTTATTTACCTGAGGTGTCTTATCTCAGTCCCTCTAATGCTCCTGTGGCAGAGAACGTGTAGCCACCAATTTGCAAGTGAGGAAAGGACGGCTCTGACATGTTGGGTTCCACTCAAGGTCAAGCTAACAGAGCTCAAGCGCTGACCCTCTGAGGTGTTCTTCACAGCCCTGAAATGAGTTCCCATTTCATTTTTAGATTTTTTTCTAAGTAAGCAACAACCTCCTACAGGGAGTTTTGCATCCCTCATGCTAATAGTTGTTCTCTCTCCTAAGATCTCACAGCACTGTGGCTATGTTTATCACATATGCTGTCCATGTATTATACATACGTGTATGTCTTCTGTGGTAGGCAGGTGCTTTCTGAGAATATGGATAGAATTTTGTTCTCTTTTTCTTTGTTTCCTCTCCATATAACTGTAACCCCAGGCTCTGCATGCAGTTGGCTTCTGATAATCCACCTTGAACTAAGGTGTGTGTCAGGTAATCAGCAGAGCCTAGAAGACTAGGTTGGAGTCCCTGTCCCACCATGGGGCTCTGGGGAAAGTTGCCCAACCTCTCTGGCTCTCTCTCTCCCTCTTTTTTTTTTTTTTTTTGGTGGTACTAGGGATTGAACTCAGGTCCCTGCACTTGCCAGGCAAGGACTTATTCTACTGAGCTATCTCCCTGCCCCCCCCTCTGGCTCTTCAGACATTTCACTTATGGTGGGGTGATGTCTATACCACCATGGGCTGTTGATTGAGTGATTGATGTAAGGAAATGATACAAGAAAATGCAGAAGCTGCATGTGCACGGCTCCTGGCACACACTCTGCACTCAGCAGTGGTGTATATTCTAGCACCCGTAGGTGGACACTGGGCAAGGCAGATGGCCATGGTGAGGGAAGAAAGAGGTAACCTTGAGAGACCAGAAGAAACAAGGACACTACTAAGAACGAGACTTCCTTATGTCTTCGGGATGACAAAGCAAAGATAGATAAAGGCGAAGGGGCTATTTTAAGGAAAGTTTAGTAATATGGAGAAGAGCCAACAAAGCAATGGTGTTGCTGCTGGGACAGGAGGGAAAGGGCTGACTAGAAGCAAGAGAAGCTAGGAGCAGTGCACTAAGGACCCTGCAGGCTGTAAAAAAGGGCGGGAGGAGAGCCCTGCCCACCACGAAAAGAGAAAGGCCAGGAATGCGGAGGGGGTGGCAGGGAGGATGACATTACAAACCGAGGTGGCTGCGGAAGGAGCAGTATGTGTCTGGATTTGAAAAGAGGATCTGAAAGCCAAAAAGGATGAATAATCCCGACATCAGGCTCAAGGCGGGAGGCAGCTGTTCATTTATGGCTTCAAGCACTTGACTAAGCCTCTGTTGGTTCAGAAGCCACTCCAAAGGTTGTTTGCACTAACACGTCTTTAGCCAGGGCCTGAAGCTCGCTCGCTGGAATTCCCCACCTGGGAGGGACCATGGAGCAGCACAAGCTGAGGAACCCAGGGCCCTGGATACAATGTGGGAAGCTGCCACCCCTCATATCCCAGGTGGGCAAAAGGGAGTTGCCAGACAGCCTAGACAGGGCTTCTGTTGATAGTACCCTGGGCCTCTTTGAAAAAATCAAGTCTTTTTCTGAACTTCAAGTTTAATTTCTGCAAGTTGAGTGAAAATTTGCTGGTGTAAGTATTTTTACCAGGTGGGAGTGAAGTGGGCAAGATTAGTGGTCCTTTCCATAATTTAGAAACAGGGGTCTGGTCTCATCTGGAGCCATGGCTCCTTCTCTGACTGTCACTCAGCTCCCTTCACCGCAGCAAGAGGCTTGTCAAGTAGCAGGATCCAAGTCATTAGGCAGCTGCAGGGGCCAGAATGGTCTTTCTGGCATGGAATTCAAGTGAGATTGTCCAGAACAATTTTCAGACTAACTTGAAAGGTGACACAGGTAAGGAAGTAGCTAGAGAAACAAATGTTCCTTCACCCCGAGAGCCTTCAGACAGACGTGCCCTGCCTAGTAAGGAGAAATAGTAACCGGGATCCATAGGAGCACCTCCAGCCAGATGTGTGCGTGTGTGAGCGCAGCCTGTCTCCTTCCTTACCTGCTTGCCCCAGTGCGGGTGCAGGTTGGTGGGAAAAGACTCTGCCCTCAGTTATTCAGGGACCCAAGACTTGGCCATCTCCAATCATGTCACCAGATTTGACACCCAGCTGGTAGGGAAAGAGTATGGTGGCTGCTCTGGGAAGCTTGTCCAGTCAGGCCTAGAAATGACATGTACTGCCTCACAGGACCTTGGCTAGAACTCTTTCCCAAGAACACAAGGCTGAGATGTGATCCTAGCCATGTGCCTTGGAAGAGATGCAGCAGACCTGAGGGTTGGTGAGCACTCTGTCATGTGCCTGAAAGCCTGCAGGCCATTTGGAGGTGGCAGTTGGGAAGAGGAGCAGTTACTTTTCTTGCTGCTGAAACAGAATACCTGGCACCCAATGTTAAAGGAGAAAAGGTTACTTGGCTCACAGTTGGCTGGCTCCGAGGCAAGAGGCATGGCAGAAGGGCATCACAGAGGAGAAACAGTCCACAGCAAGCAGGCAGGCGAGAAGGCAGCAAGTCCAAGCGACTTCTTTCTGCCCTTTTTATGTTCTGTCTAGACTACCCAGCTTGGGGCAAGTGCGGAACCAATCAGTGGATTGATTTAATAATCACACATTCGTAATCCAATCATCACACTCTCTAGATCCAGCCACCTCTGAAAAAGCCTCAAGATTGTATGAGGCTTTGGGGGAACATTTAGACACAAACTACAACAAGGACTACACAGATTGAAAAACAAGGGCAGATTACAACATTGTCCCTGAAGATGGTAGTCTCATGGCACCTACCTCCTTGTCTCCACGAGTGCTCTGGAAGCCTAGTGAGTACTTTGTAGAGAGAGTGAAGGCCTGATCACTTAGGGAGACTTCAGGGTCAGCTGAGGCAGGCTCAGGGAAACTGAGGCCGAGACCAGGTCACCAGGGTAGTAGAAGGGCAAGACCCAGAGCACACACTTCCCACTGTAGCACCCATGTTGGCGAGCTAGGCTCCATGAGGGAGAGGCAACTGAGAGGCTGGCAGGCAAGAAACATTGCTACCTGGAAAGGACTAATCCAGTCGTAGAACCTGGAGTCCCACATGTCTTAGAAGGAACCTGGAGCAGGGAGGTGGGCTCTAAGGAAAAATGGGAAACAGCTAGGAAATCCCATTCAATTTATGGTATAAGAGCAGCAGCTTGATCTTAGTGTTGCTCCTTGGGGTGTCACAGACCTGTCCACTGGAACTTTCTGTGGTGATACTAATGTTCTCTATTACATTGTCCAGTGTACAAACCATGAGCCACCTGTGGTTTGAGCATTTCATGTGTGGCTGCAGTGACCTTAAGAATGGGCTTTTAATTAATGAACTAGTATTTGCTGTGTGTCACTACTGGCTAGCTGATTGGAGAGCACAGGCACAGCATCAGCCCTGTGAGGAGGGTAATGTGCTGTTGCAATTTCAGTGGAGGCTGCTCCTCCTCTGGCTGATAATGCTCTTGGCCCTCAGCTCCATTCTAGTCTTGTCCTTCAGGTAAGCCCTGGTAGACAGAAGTACAGTTCTGCTCTCGAGTTTGGGCAGGCTTTGATCTCTGAAATTCTTTTGTATCTCTGAGAATCTCTGAAGCTGACCAGCATGACATGAGGAAGAGAGGTTGGTCCCAGTGCTGAGCAGACAGGAAAAGTTATTGAATCTTCCTGGGCCTCGCTCGAGAATGCCAAGGGATCTTGGCTCCAAGTTGTCTGAGCTGGGTTCTGAGGCAGTATGCTTGGGTCACTGCCTCTGTGTCAGGAGGGTCTGACCCATTGTAGCATTCTGTAGGATGCTCAGGGAAAGTGTTGCAGCCCAAAGACAAAACATGTGATTGCTTTCATTACTCACCTACTCTCTGCCCAGACTGTCCAGTGCCACCTGTCTGTTCCATGATCAAAACAAATGGTAAATAGCATGATGCCTGCCATCTCCATACCCCCTTCTGCTGTTTCATTCTGAATCTAGAACATCCTTTACCTAGTTAGGATCAGCTTAGTGACCTCCATTTCAAAGTCTATTGAAGGAGGAAGCCGGGTGTGTTGGCGCATGCTTGTAATCCCAGCACTTGGGAGGCTGAGGCAGGAGGATTGTTGTGAGTTCGAGACCAGTCTGAGCTACAAAGTGAGCTTAAGGCCAGCCTGAACTGCATAGTGAGACCCTGTCTCAAAAAGACCAAAAAAAAAAAAAAAAAAAAACAAAGTCTATTGAAGAAGAGAACATGCTGGGCAGACATGACTATCCATTCCTGTGTTCCTGTGGAGCCCCTGGGCCTGGGGCTGCCTTGCTGCTGTGACCGAGGCAACACCAGAAACCTAGAACTCACCCTCAAGACTCCCCCTTGCCTACCTCTCGGCCTGGGCATCAAGCTGGAGGGACAGGACCATGCTGATTCCTTCCTGGCCCCCCTTGAGTCACTCAGCTCTTTCTGCTCAGTCACCCTCTCCTCTGGGAAAGCTGGTTTCCAACTCTGCAGGAGACAGGGCATGGTGGTTTCCCAACATGGTGGTTTGCAGGAGATAAATGGGATTTAACAGGAATTACATAGAGTACAGTGTGGTCAGTGGGCCCAGGGAGGCAGGTTGAGGTGGCATCTGGCCTGCTTCTGATACTTCTTCTCAGAGAAAGCTTTCCCCCAAGCCTAGGCTCAGCTTTCAGCCTTGAAAGCTGCCCCATCCTCGTTGATTCCTGAGCTGCAGCCTTCTCCAAGTCCTGGCTCAAGCTTCACCCAAGCCCTGCCTCACCAGGCCTCCTATGCCTCCTTCTAAGGGCACACAGAGCTAATGGCATTCTGCCTCTGTGTTGTCCTCCATGTGGGCCCTCAGCAGCTCCTCAGTAGCAGCTCGATGCTGCTTAGCGGCTCCTCAGCTACAGCACGGCTTAGACATCTGTCACCACTCATTCCTCTCCTCCCTCCCATTTCCTAACCAGGCAGGTGCTCACCTTCCCCACTTTTTCATTGGATAATGCTCCTGTGCTTTTGTTCAGTATCACCTCTCTCATCTACTCAGGGCTGTCACCTCTGTATGAGACCCCTTGTCTCCCTAGCACCACACAGAAGTATTTGACCAGAATGTTTTAGTTCTGTCAAAGCACCTACATAAAGTTTTGTCATTTTAGATTTCTTCTCTGTCCCTGCAACCACCCCCAGCACCCAGCACCATAGTGGGTTCTTTCACCCTGATGAATGGAATGGAATGGAGCTCACCCTGAGAACCAGCCTGGGAAACTTCTCCCCATAAGCCACAAGAGAGGTGAGCATGGGACCCACAGTGGATGGGTTCACTCTTCACAAGCTGTCTGCTGTTGAAAGCTGCTTCCCACATCTGATCTCCACCCTGAGCCCTCTCCCCCAGAAAAGCAGAGACCCGGAAGCAACTGGCACTGCCTCTTTCACTGAGCAAGAGCCTCATGCAAGAGCCTCGCCCTTATAGGGTGATGATATACTTGCACCCAAGCTTTCAGGATGACGCTAAGCTCAGGCTTATGTTGTGTCATTGTGGTTTTCTGGTCTATAGAGCAGCACAGAGGACAGTCTTGGGGACAACTGGCATAAATGGTTTCTGCTTCCCGCCTACTGTGCCTTTCTGAATCTGGAGTTAGAGACTCCGAAACTGGGGCCAGTGTGCTGTCCCCTATCTCTGGACTACTCTCTTGGGACCCACTTCCCACCACCTCCCCCGTCCCCACAAGCAGCTCAGATGTCTTATTCGTGGAGATGCCTTCTGTGCAGGGCTATAGCAGTGGCTGCTGCTCCTCGGTGCTGCCGCTCACTCAGCCAGGCCCTGCCAAGCCTCCTCCTCCACACCTGATGGTGTACCTGGCTGGCTTCTCATCCCCACTTGGGAGTGCTTGTTTGTTCCAGGTTGGACTGCCCTTTCTTTCCCCTTCTCCTTTGAAGGAGTTGCAGTGGAATTCCACCACCACTTTGCTGCCCGAGTCCTTTCCTCTCCCTTTGCCTCCTCCATGTACTTCCTAGAGTCCTTGTTGACAGCCTCCTTGTACCATCCTACAGTGCCAAGCCACACTTGGCCTCTTCCAGCCTCAATTTCATGGGTGTGTTTCCCTCTCTCTATTGCAAGATGGCTTTGTTAAGATCAGACTCAGTCTAAGTGCAGCTTTGTAGCCTCCCACACTTGCCATGCTGTCCCTCAGGACCTTGACATGGTAAATGTTAATGCCTCTTTATCGATCACTCAGAAGTGGAGCCTCATTAAGGACTTTGTAAAAGTTGGGTCCTCTTTCATTAGGACAGTGTTTCCCCAAGAGTGTTCTGTGGGTTGCAGGATATTAGTAGGTATTATAGGGTAAAGATCAACTAAGATACATTTCTTGTAATGGTTATACCTTAATGTGCATTGTAATTTTCCAAGAAGAAAGATGTGGGCACCCAAGATCTACATAGGTTAGGGACAGCAAACACAAAGCCCAGGGTTGAGTACTCAGGATGGTAGACAGCTCAGGATGGTACCTACCTAGCTCAGGTAGAGCATAGAAGGAGATACATTAGGGTAGAGAGTAGGTTGTGATCTAGAAGTAAAGCCAACCTCACAAAGGTGCTCCCTGGGCCACAGGGCTCATTCCGCTAATGGGGCCCTCATGTGGCAAGGGGAAATCAGCATTCTCAGGAGTCCCCTCACTCTCGGGGGTTTTATTTCTCTCCAATCAGAACATGCAGCAGGCTTTCAGCAATTTTCAACCAACAGACCTTTGGTCAGGCCACCATACTCCTGGACCCAGTAGGCACACTTCAGATACAGAATGTCAAAGTCAGCTGCAGACCTAGAAGTTTGCTAAGTGAGGACATCAGACCAAATAGGGAGACTTTCCTGGGCTGGACTGACAACAGTCAAAGTGGGCTGAGGAACTAGTTTTGTTAGTTCGAGTTTTAAACATGAAGTTGCTGCTTCTTTAAACATTGGCAAATGTGCCATGGAACACTCCTGTATTCACCCTCAGGGGACAGCATCCTATGGCTACACTAGTATTTTGTAATCTCTGTTCAAAGGCACCTCTGGGCACTTGGCCTGGCCTGTGAATCCCCAACCATCTAGAGTTTCATGGGACCTGTATTTGGGATTCTGCTGTGCCTCTTTGTGTGTAGTACCTTCTCTGAAGAGAGAATACAAAGTCTGCTAAGAAAACTATGATGTGTCTTTAAATTATGACAACAAAAGACATTGCTATAATTTCCCTCAAAATACCCTCATTGGAGTATAACCCTGGGGACCAGACTCAGTGCTTGTTTAAGGTTACCCTTGCCATAGGCTGAAGGCTTGGCTATTACAATCCTCATTTTATAGATGACGAATCTGAGATTCAGGTATGAGAGTAGTTCACCTAAGCTGACAACACTTATCCCATTGTCCTTGCTACTTTCTTATTCTTTTTTTTTTTTGGCGGAACGGAACCGGGGATTGAACTCAGGCCCTTGTGCTTGCCAGGGAAGCACTTATTTCAACTAAACCATCTCCCTGGCCCCTTTGTTACTTTCTGAAGTAGCTCAGGAAGTCCTTTTCCTGAGCAGGCATGATCAAGGATACAATGAGTGCTGTGGCTGAGCACCAACAACTGGAAATGCAGGCCTATAAAACATTACACTGGGTCCTCCTCATCCACCACATCTGGCGCCCGGTGACTCTCCTTTTTCCCTAACATCAAAATGATCATGAAGGTAAAGCTTTTTAAAAAATCAACTCATAGAACAATAATACGGCACAGCAGCCACCATAGAGCAACTAATGGCACTCGTGGAAAGGGGCTTCCAACACCCCCACACTTAAAGACCCAGTACAAAAATGGGCACCTGAGACGAACACACACACACTTCTCAGGAGAAGAAATACAAATGGCAAATAAATATGTGAAAAATATTCAACCTCACTGGTTATTAGTATGATGCAAATTAAAACAATGCTGAGGGGCCAGGGAGCTAGCCCAGTAGAATAAGCACTTGCCTGACAAGTGCAAGGGCCTGAGTACAATCCCTGGCCCCACACACACACACACACACAAAAAGCTGAGATTTCATCTCACTCCAAAAAATGACTATCATTAGGAAATCAACCAATAATAAATGCTGAAGTGGCTATGGGGAATAAAGAAACCCTTCTCCACTGTTGGTGAGAGTGTAGACTGGTGTAAACACTGTGGAAATCACTGTGGAGATTCCTCAGAAAAACTAAGATTAGAGGCCCCATTTGACCCAGCTATTCCCCTTCCAGGTATCTACCTGGAAGAATTAAGAACATAGTACCAGAGCAATCTATATGCATCCATGTTTATATCAACAGTTTTTAATAGCTAAATACTGGAAACAACCTAAATGCCCATCCACTGAGGAATGGATAAAGAAGATGTGGGCTTTTTTTTTTCTATAATAGAGTACTACTTGGCCATAAAAAAGGATTAATTTGAGGCATTTGGATGCAACTTGAGACCACACTCTTAAGTGAAGTCAAACTCACATGCATAAACATTGTCTCCTTGGTGTGAAAGAGTATCATCTTTTTTTTCTTTTTCTGGCGGAACCAGGGATTGAACTTAGGCCCTTGCACTTTCCAGGGAAGTGCTTATTCACTGAGCCATCTCCCTGGCCCCTGAAAGAGTAAAATGTACAATAGTTATTGTGAAATGGGAAGAAACTGTTCAAAAGGAAGGAAGAACTAGGGTGAGGGATGGTGGAAAGGACAGAAGGGAAAAGTGGGAAAAACTATTTTTAAAAGGATGAAATGGAAACAAAGCTTTGTAAACAGGGAAGGGAACATAGGTTGAAGGGAGAAGAAAGGATTGGGAAAAACAGAGAAATCAAAGTATAACATACACAAGCACATGGTGGTGCACCTCTGTAATCCCAATACTTGGGAGGCTGAGGCAGGAGGATCACTGTGAGTTTGAGACCAACCTGGGCTATAAAGTGAGCTCAAGGCCAGCCTGAACTGCACAGTGAGATCCTGTCTCAAAAAGACAAAACCAACCAACAAACAACAGTACAACAAACCATGAACAAGTACAGACTCCCTGTGATGAATATAATCATTATGTACATCTAAAATGTACCACTAAAGTTAATTATATAGAAGAAAGAAAGGTGACTTCCAGAACTGTTTCAGAAAGTGGTAAGAATGGTATGAGATAGAATGGGGGGGGGGACCCTTTGGAGGGATTAATGGTAGTGTGTCTTTTACTGTAATAAATCTTTTTAAAAATTAACCATTCACCAAATTTTTTCAATCATGCCTCATATTTGTCTCATGAGGGAGTCTGACAGGAAAGGATGTTAGAGAATCCATCACTGCCGCACATGTGCTGGACCTATGCCGTGGCTCTCCATGAAGCGCTATGGTTCTCTGGGCGCCTCTAGGGTACCACACTCAGTGCCTACTCACTGTTATCCTTGCAGTAGCCCGGTGGACTGGCTACTATCGCCCTCTTCTCATAGCTGAAGAACCAGATTCAGAGATGTGCAGAGTTTGCCCACATTTACAAATCTACAGTGACAGAAATTTTGAATTCAAAACTAAGTTCAAAGCCTACATTCCATGCTCTTTAAAATTAGGGGTTAAGATGCTGTAACAGTAAGAATTGGAGCCTACTGCATATGCAAAGGCAAATTAATGAAAGATATACGATGTCAAAACTATGCTGTATGTGGTTCCCTATAATCAAAATTAATAATAGCAATGTCATCTTTAAAATCAAAAGGAGTAACTTTTGTGATTTTGCAAGAGCTATATCCAAAGCTCAGTTCTACACGTTATTGGTGGAGCAAATCTCTTTCCTGTCTGTCTCATTTTTTCTTCTCTAGAGCACGGGGGAAATTGCCACCTAGTTCCCAAGGCTTCACAAGAAGCAAATTGGCCTAGAATATGCGAAAGTAGCTACAACAGTGTCTGGCTCTTGGCAGACACTCAATAATGTAGCTGAATGAGATTCTTTGTAGTTTAAATCGAACAATGACACACACGAACGTGGGGTAGATACACTGATTTTTAACAATAGAACATAATCCCAGCAGAGACATTAGTGCTCATTTTTCATAATAATGTTTTAATAATCAGAGAGTGAGACATGAGGACAGGAGCTGGCATTCAACCTCGAGGTTAAGAGTCACACAAGTGGGTCGCATCCATTTGCCAGCCCCGGAGGTCCTCTACCTCAGCCTCTCTGTCCCCATTCTCAGGTCTGTAATGTGAAGGGTAGTTGAGAGAATTGCGAGTTTATATGGGTGATGCTCTTAGTACAGTAATAGGTGAGTGCTGTGTTACCCCCCCAACACACACACACACACACACCAGGTGTCTATGATCCAACAGAGATCTGAGAAACTCATCTGCTGAGTTTCCTTGTTCTAGCTCCAGAGGTCCCAGGAAGGACATCTGTACTCAGAAGAGGACACTGAAGCATAGGCATCCAACTGCCACCACCCAGAGCAGTGCAGCCAGGCCATTTACACTGATGCTACAGATCTGGCCGGGCAGACTGGCAGGTTAAGGGCTCAAAAGCACCTGGGCCTTGCCATTCGAGGGCAGCTCCCTGAACCACGCACACATGCACACACCAACAACATACACATACATACTACCAACCAACCCCCCCCCACACACACACACAGTCTAAAAGTCTACCTCTGCTTCCTGCTTCCAGGCTCCGACTGGCACTTATTTGGGGAAGAGCAGCACACTACAATACCAGTTCCAAGGGCCCCTGAACCTCAGAGCAAGACAAGCAATGAGTGACTCAAGCAGTAGTGTGGGGAGGAGCAAAGCAGGCAAGTTCCACAGCTTGGGAAAGGTGTTGCCTTCTCTTGTCTTCAGGACCTTGGCAGTGAGGGTCTGCCACAGGGGATGGAATCCCCAAAGCCCCTCACTATCCAGCCATCCCAAGAAATGACTAAGGACCACAACTTTTCTGGGCTCAGAAAAGAAAGAAAATTCCCACCCATTTTTCCATCCTTTCCCCAGCGCCCTCAACCAACACCCAACATTCCACCCATACTTCAAAGAGGCCACTGGTTGCCTCTGCCCAAGTTCGGACTCTGAGAACAATCAGACCTTATTTTCAAGGGTAGCCTCTGCCAGTACTGTCTGATGCTGGCCAGGTTCCCTCACTTCTCTGGACATCAGTTTCCAGAATGACTAATGTCACTCTTCCAGTTTGACTAAAAATTTTTGAAATGGTTGTGAACTAATTATGTTAAGTCTCCAGTGGCACATAGAATGTAGTAAGTGTTCTGCAAATTATTATTGGGGGACACAGCATCAGGTCTCATCCTACCATACTCTACCCTCCTTGTCTATTTTTAGCTAGTCAGTCATGCCGAGGCAATAACAGGGGGGAGGGTGGGGTGGTAAAGCTAGAGAGCAGTTCTCCCAGCTGTCTAGGCTACCTGGTAAGAGAGTTACAAGGCCTAGTGTTCAGCTGCACCCATATCTGTGTTCCCGTCCTGGGTAAGGGCATTTGCCATCAGTATGTGCAGAACTTAACTCCTTTGAGTCAACCAACTTTCTCCTGTCTCCCAATTTCCTGCTTGCTTTTTTCTCAAAAAGACACTGGGCTCTGAGTAGAAGGCTTAGGTGCTTGATTGAAGGGAAAAACTCAAGAGAAACATAGTAAAGCTGATAGCACATAATAACCATAGAGAACTGAGGACTGACTGTTCCCAGCATGTTTCATGCCCATTGCAGTACCATTCCAGCCCTAGGGGAGAGCTGCTCATATCATTCCCACTTTATGGATGAAGACATTGACACAGAGAAATTTTAAAACTTCTCTAAAGTCACACAGCTCACAAGTAGGGCAGTGATATTTTAAATTAACCTGACTCCAGGCCCACTGAGGGTGAACCCAGTCCTTCCTGAGGTACCTGTAAACTGTTTCTGATCCTTACAATGACTTTTTTTTTAAATTTTTATTTTATTGAAGTACAAATATCAATGAGATAGTTTTAAGATACCTTGGCAAGATGAATTTGATAAATTAATACACTGCAAATTGTTTTCATAATGTTTTGGTACCGTAGGAGGTGCATATATGATATACTTACAGACATAATTATAGCATATGTCTCTTATTAGTAAATTAAGAGACTGTAGCTGTTTACGTATCTTATTTGTTACACCTGAATTACATCAAAGATTCAATAATTAATACTTTCTACCTTGTTATTTTCCTAGTGGTTGTCCATAGTACTAGAAGCCAACATAATATCCTGTCCAACCACCATTAGTGCAAATCTTGCCTCTCATAGAATTATGTAGAAGCACGGCCTTATCTATCCCAACTGTACTGTCCATACACACACATCATGATTCTTCCTTTTTATACCCCTTCCTTTGTCTACACCTGTCAGAGATGGGCACTCCACTGTCATTCAACCAATTTAGGTGCCTAAACTCAATGACACAATCCAACACAGTCCAGCATTCCACAACAATAGTGAGTTATCTGAAGAAGTTGTCAACCATAGCCATTTACAGCTCAACTTATTTTATTATGGCCCTGTGGTGTATACCTCATTTTTATACTTTTCTGCTGGATGGTTAAGACCTAGATAGAGCAAGACCTATATACCAACACATGTACTTTTTGTTTCTTCTGAGGTCAGTGAAGTCCCCTCAGGGTTTATCTTGTAGTTCTGTACCTTATTCTGTAGATCCTTTGTCTGTGTCATCCATGCAGATGAGTCACAGCCAACTCTTGACCAGTTTGCTCTCTGTGAGAGCCTGAGAGAAAGTTTTCTCTCCATGTGACTCTCCCCAGGCACACTATAGAACTTCGATCTCTTTCCTCTGTGGCTCCATAATCTCCTTGTTCTTGTTCAGAAAATTTGGAGCTCAACTGAGTTTCATGATGTTGCTACAATCACTTTAGAGGCTGCGGGAAATCAGAGTTAGAGAGAGGGAGCGACATGCCAACGCCAGCAGCCGGTAGGGGTGGCGCCAGGTCCCCATTGCCTGTGTGTGTTCTCCATTCTCCTTATCGCAACACCTCCGATTCCACAGAACTTGCAAGGGGTACTATGAAGGAAGGGAAACCCACTTTTGGAAGGACCTAGAATGTAGTCAGCACTTTCCCATAAGAGCATCTCATGTAATCACATATACTCCATCAAAAGGGTATAAGTAGCCACAAGGAGAAAACCAGCTTCCAGAATGACTAATGTCACTCTTCCAGTTTGACTAAAAATTATTGAAATGGATATGAATTAATTATGTTAAGTCTCCAGTGGCTCATAGAATGTAGCAAGTGTTCTGCAAATTATTACTGGGAGACACAGTGTCAGGTCAAGTGAGGTCAAGTGACTTGGCAAAGATCACATAGCAGTATTTAGTCAACTCAGGATTCATACTAATTATGGAGCCCCGAGGACTTGCTCCTTTTCTTGGGGTATACTATCTGTGACACCCTATCCTCTGACTCTACAGTTAAACTTTGCTCCCAGCCCAGCATTTACTTTCTGTCTTATCTGTACTCCAGGAGGCTGAACTCCACAGATGGGATCGCAAGACTGTCATTCTCTACCTTTCAGCTTGGATCCCATGAGCACGAAGTTTCCACAGGAGACCACAGGTTGCAGGACAAGGTCAGGATGTTTTCTCCATGTTCTTCTTCTCTACCTCATTTTTGGTTTTTCTTTTTGGCAGTGGAGTTTAAAAGCCATGGTCTTCATATCCCCAGCCCTTTTATTTTTTTATTCTGAGATAAGGTCTTACTCAGTGGCTAAGTTGTTCAAACTCAGCTCAAATTTGTGATCTGCTTGGCTCTGCCTCCCAGAAGATTAGAATCCTGGGCGTGGCCCACCACACCCTGCCCAGCAGATTTTGGTTTTCTGACTATTGCACCTTTTGGGCAGCCTCTTATAAGACTCCAGCTCTTGCTGGGTCCTGAAAGCCCAATTATTTCCACATGCTGAAAGATGGAAATGGCTTCCTTCTCTCTTCATTTGCAAGTTGTTTCAATATATCCTGCTGTACTCTACAAATTCTCACGTTGCCTTCATAAGCTCAAGTGAGCGTCTTGGTGTGACCTGGTCCATGCGGGATCTGTCCAAGCCTCCCACTGTTTGTCTGTGGCCACCCCTTCTGTAGTTGTTTAGAAGGTGGGCCAGGCTTCTTACTGGTTTCCCAGGCTAATTAAGGGATAGAAGAACAGCCAGAGCCTGGAGGCTGGCTCCATTGTCTTGCTCTCTTTGCTTCTGTCCATCTGCACTTGCCACTGGGGTAGTCAGCCTCGCAGGTCCATTGCCTCATCTGCACGGTGTGGGGCTCCACTAGAGGTTGTCTCTGTCCTCTCCCATCCCTTGACACCCAAGCCTATGAGCTTCCACTCAGAGAGAGTAAGGAACTTGCCTTTGCACAATAAAGCAATGATGGGAAGATTTAAACATTGTGCCTTAAATCCATTACTGCTCCGATATGCTCTGGGGTGTTTTTTCCACACCTCAAGAAATATTTCACCAGTGGTGATTCAGTCCAGTCACCACACCCCCTGTGCCACCCCACACAGCTTAAAATCATCACCACTGTTGGACACAGTCTGCCACTTGTCTACCCAGGTCCCTGTGCTCTCACTCCTGCTGGCTTTTCTCAATCAAGAGAGCTGCCTGAAGTCTCCTCTTCCAAGTTGTGCATGAAGAGAAGCTGGGGAAGAAGGAGGAACTGTTTCAGGCAGGGACAGCAGGAGCTTCTCTGGCCATCTGCATAAGCACCAGGAAGAGGTGCACACCAGGCTTGTGTATGAGCTGTCTGGAGAGAAAGCCTTCACCCATGAACTACATTCTTTATTGTGGAAGACATAGTTCTTGCAAAGGCTCTGAGCTGATCCTCGTACTGGATGTGAAGCTAAATTGCCCTCTGCTCCTAGCCCATCCTCTTTTACTTGGCAGGTTTGAAGAAAGACCATGGAGGTTAAGAGCAAGATATGTTTCTAGGGGAATAAAAGCTGTTGTCCAAGAAAGGGACAGAGCGGGGATCCAAGCAGGTTGCCCAGGAATCTGCCTTTACTAGGTGTTTTATAGAGCAAAACCACAAAGTGAGGTGGGCTTAAGGCAGGAAACAAAGGAATTTACACATGAGGTGGGACAAAGCTATGGTCAACCAATAGGTCTACAGGCACATTTGCTCAGGTAAAATTGATTAAATTGGGATCAAATGGGGAAGCCAGTCATGCAGCAAGCAGGCCTGAATATCGGGCAGGGAGCTCTTCCTGTTGGAGGTTAGGTTAGTGACTCTTTTTGGCTCTTTCAAGGTGATTGATACCGATTTAGAATATCAGTCCTTGATGTCCATCTCTAGGGAAGTATGTGGCTTCAATCCCTAGGGAAGTAGGTTGCTGTTTTTGTTTACCTTTTTGTTGTGAGGTCTGTCTGGCTCACAGAGGGAATTTCTGTCCCTTCCAAGTTGCAAGGTCATCTTGTCTTCCATATTGTCATCTCCTTGAGGGCCTAGACCAGTCTGCCTGCCTATAATATTTCTAATTTAGCTGCCTATAACAGGGGTAGAGCCTTTGAATATAGGATCAGGAATTTTGTACACCAGTAGTGAATTTTCCTCACTACCTGGATATTCTAACATTTTCTTCTTTAAATATTAGGACACAGTCATCTTTAGGAGTTGAAAAGAAGAACCCCAGCCCTGAGGCTCCAACTGCTCAGCTATGGAGTGATATAGAAGCTCTTGGCCTAGGCCAGAGGGGAAGCAGGAGACAAGGTTATGCGCGCCTCGGGCCCTGTGTGAAAGCAGAAGGCTGTGCACACAGCTGGGAGGTCCTCCCACTGAGGTGGGGTAAGGGAGAAGAGCCTGGCAGAGGGCAAATAAGGCAAAACAAATGGGAAGTGCAGTCTTGAGGAGTTGAAGAAGTACCTTTTCTCCATTTTCCTCTGGGCTTTTGCTGTTTAATTGAGTAATACCTGGCCCCAGGGCACCTCAGAGTTTGTCTGGCCTGCACTGCAGATTTTTTTTAATTGTCTTAGATTCTACTTGGGGATTTTCCTTCTGAATTTCCTCAAGTGGCCCAGCTTTACCTCACCATTTCAGTGATTGGTTTCTCTCCCATCTAATGGCCAGGGGTCTCCAGGGCAGCAAGCCTTTCATAAATCCCCTAGGGGAGATAGGTCTCCCTCTGAGAGCCTGAACCGGGCATCAGGAGACTAACCCTCCCAGGACTGAGATTATAGCACCCCATCCCATACCCTAGCAAGCCCACCCTCCCAGAGCACAAACTCTCAGGCAGCATCTGAAATGCCAGGGAGAGACCTGATAGTAATTCCCTAGAAGAATAAGGCTCTTCTTCAGGTCTTAATTTACAATGCAGACGCAGGGAGAGTGAACTGCCTTGCCCCCTGGGGTGGATTTGGGTGTCCAGGGAGCTTCTCTGTAAAAGAGGGACCTTGCACTAAAATGATCTGGAACTGCTTCACCTCTGAAATCTTCATTTTAAGCCATGGCATTCCCTGGATACAAATCTGTCACTTAGCTTTTCCCTAGATCTGTCATTCCCCTCTGGATCTAGCATTCTAGGAGAGGGCATCCCTTTCATGACTCGGGCTTCACTGCAAGGTCCACCATTTGACCTCCCCCCGCACCCTCTATGTTCTGACCCTACATTACCTTTCTGGGGTGGTCATAGCAGAATACTAGAGTTGGAGAACAGCAGAAGTGAGTTCTCTCATGATTCTAGAGGCCAGAAGTCCTAAATCAAGCTCCTGCAATGTCAGAATCTTTCTGAAGTCTCCTATGGGTGGATCTTTCTTTTCCAGTTGCTGGTAACTCCTAGAATTCCTTGGCTAATGTTAGCATAACACCAGGTTTTTCTTCCATTTTTCTGTAGCTTTCTTCAACCTTAGTCTATGTGTCATTTTCTGTTTCTTATAATGACATCAATCATTAGCTTTAGGGCACACTAAAATTCAATATGATTTCACCTCAATTTTTACCTTAGTTACATCTGTAAGATCTTATTGTCCAAATTAGGTTATACTGCTAAGTCCTGGGTGAACATGAAGTTTGTGGAGACACTAGTCAACCCATGCCAGCCCCTCTTTTTCTTTCTGCTGCACCTGCCTTCCAAATCCCCATGCTTAGTTCCTGACCATGCTTGAGCATTGTTTGACTTGTTGAGCTTAGGTTTTAGCTCCTGCTCCTTGCTATTCTCAGGACCCCTCAGACAAAAGAGGGCCTCCTTTCACACAAGGCCAACTCCCACTTCCTGCGGAAGCCAGCCCCATGGAGATGATCAAGTTTGGTGGGCAAATTTCCCTCAAATTTTAATCCTATGAAGGTCCCTATGAACATTGGCATATTTCCACCATCCTTAATAGAAGTACCATTCTCATAACACCCAGCTGTCCAACCACCATTCACTCACATATTTATCAAGAATATATTGAGTGCCTACCATGACCCAGGCCTTATGCTAACATTGACCTCATCTTTTACAACTAGTGAGGTCATTGCCTTAGAGTTTATGGTGTAAGAAGAATTCTCCATGGCTGTTCTATGGAATTTTATTCTAAAGTGTACACTGTTCAGGTTGGCGGACCAGTCGCTTCATTAGGACCTATGCTACTTTGATCTCATGTCCTGTAGCCAACATCAATAGCCTGCTGAACTCTCATCCTAGTCAGACTCTTCTACCTTAGAACTGTGGTATTTTTCTCTGCCTTCTGTCCTCCTGCAAAATCAGGAACTGTCTCCCATGTTCAGGTCCAATGCCACCTCATCCCGGGAGCCTTCCTTGACTCTCCTAAGACCTACTCCATGAATCTCTTGTGTGAATCCTGCTGCCTTCAGTTTGTGTATCTGTCTCTCTTTTCTCTTAAAGTCAAGGACAATACTTTATTTATGTTTACTTTTTCCACCTCTAACATAACTTAGGTATATAGAGAGGATTTTAGTGTCTAATAAAAGAGATAGTAGAAGACCTCAGTTCACATGACAGTTAAATTTGCAGAGTAGTGATGTCCCCACCTTCCTCCACCTCCTGAACTGCATCTAACTGTGTGTTCTCCTGGGCTATTCGAGGCCAGGGTGCTTCACATGGCACAACAGAAATGTTATGGGTTGAACTCCAACTTTGTTTTTTTTTTTTTTTTTTTTTTTACTCATTTCTTTATTAATATAGAAAAGGAGCCCAAGGCAGCTAGACCAGTAGTACAAAGCACCAGGAGTTAATACTACTCTGGTAAAAGGGTCGGCTTTACAAAAGTGAAGGAGCAGGCAGCAACTGCCCTGCTTCTGGGGCCAGGCCCAGCCTACTGCCCAGACCTCAGAGCAGCACCTGACATGAGTTCCAGAGAGAGAGGAAGACAGGTAGTCTGGAGATTGAATGAGCTGGAGACTAGGGCAGGGGAGAGATGGTAGGGATCAAGGATCTGGCAGTGAGAACCATCCTGTGGCTGATGAGGGACTGGCTGTGGCTGGCTCCAGGCTCCCCACTGGAGCAGGAGCTCTTGATGGGCAGGTAGAAAAATACTGCAGACACCAGTGAGCATGGTGAATCCAGACATGGCCCTGGGGCTCAAGGGCCCTCTCCCCTTCTCTCCACCAGGAACTACATTTACTCTATTTATACTGTATAGGGGGCTTTAGGGCCCAAGGCACAAAGGGAGACTCAAAGGCCTCCACTGGGTAGGAAGACAGGGTATGGAAGGAAGTACTTGAATGATCCAAGCTTAGGCAGCCAGGGTCAAGACCCAGGGCAGGGCAACAGGATTCCTGCATAATGGGGCTAGGATACAGGACAGGCATAGGCTTAAACTCAGCCAGTGAGCCATCCCCAAGGCAATGGTGCCTGGACTAAACCTTAGCAAATCAAGTGTACAATGTGCACTAGGTGTCAGCAGACCTGGAACTCGATCACAGAGAGCTGTGCCACCCACGTCTGCTGTGGCTTGTTTCTTCATTTGCCAATGAGGGCTTTGGATGTGGTCTTTAAGGTCATGGGAAAGTCTTTGCAGGTGAATGGAGCTCCAGGACCTTGCTCTTGGTAGTTCAATGGAAAATGATCTCAACTAGCCCCTGGATGGAGCTGGCATGGGATAGGAGTGTGGAATGATGGAGAAGAAAGGTATTCTTGAGTGAAACCTACCCCATAAACACTCCAGAGAAAGGACACAGTGTGGCTCAGTACAATCCCTTCACAACCACCATCTGGTACCACTTGGCATGGAGAGAATGGGGTGGCACACTGGCAACCCTTTATGTTCTTTCCCCTGGTGAGGAGTTCAAGGCCGCTGGTGGCTTCTGTCTCCAGCCCTCAGCATGGGGTCAGGAGTGCTCCTTTTGACTGTGGTCCAATCTTGGGACAGCCCAAGACTGCCTGGCTGGCATATGTTAGTTAGTGAGGAAAGGACAGAGAGGGGTGACTTAAGCAGACAGGGAGATGAGAGCAACTCTGACTTTCTCCTCCTCCTCTGGTGAGAGCAGCTCCATCAACCGAGTCACAGATCTCTTCTACGACAGTGTTGAAGATGTGTGGCTGGTCGGCATAGACATGGTGTGATGCACCCTCAATCTCCAAGTCTCAGACATAGGAATCCGGCCGCTGCATCTTCACCTTTTTCCCTGTGCTGGTGTCTATCCAGGTGTTGGCCCCATAGATCATAGTGATGGGTACCTCCTTTTGGATTAAGTGAGTCCGCTCCAACATGGGGCGCCGGGCCCAGCCAAAGGACTCCATCATGGCTTTGAATGCCGTTTCACCACTGGGGTTTTGTGCATTTAGTGGTAGATATACTCAGAGATGGTATCACCTTCAAAGAAGTCTGCAAACTTATGCTTGAAGTCTGGTCGGAATCGCTGCACCAGGCCAGACCCCCAGGGTCCAGCTACTTGAAGAACAGCCAGTGGATTGGTACACCCCAGAATAGATGCCACAGCCTTGACCCAGGTTGGAGGTGTACCAATCTCACTAGGATCTGTTGGTCATAGTGGAAAGCCCCATGGGTCCACCAGGATAAGATGTTTAACTCTTTCAGGGTACTTGATAGAGTAAGAAGTGGCCAGGAAACCTCCCATACTGTGCCCCAGCAGGATCATGCTGGGGATCCCCATGGTCTCCCACCATGTCTCTATTGAGGTCACGAACTCATCCTCGGCACCCTCTGGGTCCCTTGGGAAGGTCGTCCTTGAGCTTCGCCCAAAGCCAAGCAGATCGAAGGTGTGCAGCATGTGCCGGGCACTCAGCGAATCCATGTTGAGGATCCAGAGCTCAACACCAGCCCCAAAGCCATGCACCATCATGAGTGGGGTGCGGTCCTTCTGCTCAGGGCTCACAGTCACCATTCAGATCTTGTTCTGGTTTGGCAGGGACACATATTGGGCCAAGAACTTGCTCTGGAGGCACTGGAGGATCCAGGCCTCCACATTCTTCACCTGAGACATGGAAGTGGGGCTCCACGTGGGCAGCCAGCTGCTCAGCCAGCCTTGAGGCTGCTGCTCCAGATCATCAGCCATAGTAAACAAGCCCTGCTGGGTCGAGATGAGCCTGCCCATTCCTCCGCCTGATGCCTGAACTCCAACTTTGAAGTCCCAGTCTCCAGTGATTTAGATGGAGGTCTTATCTGGATATAGGGTGGTTGCAGAAATAGTTAAGATGAGGTTTTATTGACATAGGACAGATCATTGCTCTAGTATGACTGGTGTCCTTATGAGGATATGGACATCCACCCAGGGAGAAAACCATGAGGAGAAGTTCCAACAATTTCCAGCAACCACTAGAAGCCAGGGTAGAAGCATGAAGCAGATTCTACCTTACAGCCCTTGAAAGGAACCAACCCTGCTGACAACTTGGTCTTGGACTTCTGTCCTGGAGCTGTGAGACAACAAGTGTCTGTTTATGTGATTCAGTTTGTGGCATTTTGTTGTAGCTGCTCTAACAAACTATTACAAGGGTGAAGAGCTCAGAGAAACCAGTACCTTCTACTTGCCTAGAAAAGCCCTCACCTTTCATGTGCATGTGCCCTTGATCCAGTCTAACACAGTGAGGTGGTTCCTGGGTTGCTATTGCCCCACAGATGACAAGACCTGAAGCCCACCAGGGGCAAAGAAATTGGACTTATGACTTTCCCTGGTTTTTCCCTTTCTCAGTCTTGCTCATCAACCGTGTGTGTGTGTGTGTGTGTGTGTGTGTGTGTGTGTGTGTGTGTGTGTGTGTGTGTGTTTCAAGGGAAATTTTGGTCTCTTGGTCTCTTTCTGCTATACCTCCAGGCTACCTAAAGGCATCTTTGGAAAGCCAGAGCTATTACATGATTTGTGAAGGTATTTTCCTTACTCAGTCTTCCCCCTAAGGAACCCCTTCCTCCATGACTTCAGTCTGTCATTGGCACAAAGCAGCTACACAATAAGGCCTAGAGGACCCTGCTTCCAAGGCCCAAGGAGCATGTTGGCCCATCCAAGTTTCTGGAAACATTTGCCCACGTTGGATCCTAGAGAAAAACTGCCCCAGGCTACTTCTCCGTCCCTTGATGGTCCTCTTACCTAAGGAGTTTCCCCCAGGGGATGTCTCCTCAATCTCTTTTGGAGGGCATTCTGAAGACCTTTTTAGGCCTCTGATCACTTCACTGCTACATTCCATAACCACCTCCACACACACCTGCCATTCCCTCAAGCCCTTTTCACCCCACATGGGATCTTCTTATTAAAGCTGCCACCAGCCACACATGCTGGGGGACACTTCTGTGACCCCATGAGCTGCAAAGGGGTCCAGTATCCCCAGTGGCTTCTTCTTTTATGCCTTTAGAGACAGGATACACAGGCCATTTTCCCTTTTTAAGGGTTATACTGTGTTTTGCTGAAGGGAAATAGTGCGGGGTTATAAAAGTTACAACTTGGGGCGATTTCAAAGCTTAATATATATCGGACTACTATATCAGACTCATGGTGATCCGCCTGTGTACAGCTTCCCAAAAGCTAGGATTACAGGTGTGTGCCACTACGCTCAGTCTCAATTGCCATCACAGTATACCCTGGGTGCAGGGCCAGCATGGCAGGCCCCAGGATCGAAGTTTAAAAAAATATTAAGGTACTCTTTCATCTAATTTTCTTCCTGGCTGATAACAGCTGTGCCTCTTACTTAAAATCCACACGACCCACATTCTTACAATAAGAAAATGAAGGTGGCGTGCAAGCTGAGTACTGCTCCAAGGACCCTGGACTGAGGGCTTGGGAATTCTGGGCTTTCCTACCTGTGGCTCCAAAATTCTCCAAACACAGGTTTTCCTATAATTTTTAGAGCAGGATTCTTGCCTTTTTAAAATAATAGGCTCCCCATTCGACTGGGAGAAGCCAAGAGGCCCCTCTCAGAATAGTTTCTAATGTCAAAAATAAAATATATAGCATTATAAAGGAAATCAACTTCTTTGAATAATAATAATAATAATAGACAAAAACACAGCAACAAGAGCTCTGCCCCAGCAGGCCAAGGCTGCTGCTCTCTGGAGTGGCCTGTGCTCTGGGCAGTATTGAATAATGGTCACCATCTTGAACCATTGTGGGGATTGGACAGTGGGAGCAACTGCTGTCATCGACCTGTGGGTGGAATAGAGGCTCAGGGCCTCAGAGACATCCTCTGGACTTTATAAATACCTTAACAGAATTATGGTGAAAGTCTGTCCCATCATGCTTCCTGAAGAGAATGCAGATGACACTCTGACCTGGAACACGCTCTCTTGGCAAAGCTGTAGGGAGCCTGAAATCCCTTTAATGCTCTAACTGGAGCCTGAGCACAAGACCTTTCCCTTTGGCTGGTGAACAACAAGCTGGGCCAGTCAGATAAGACTTGACCCAGGGTTTAGGAATAACAGAAAAATCAATGCCTTAGAAATCAAGCCCACAGGGAGGCAGTGGTCATTGTCAGAGTGCAGCTGATATGGATGCAAATCCTTAAGAAAGATGCAGTGAGGCCCAGACCCCTTCCTGTTCATTCTGGAGTCTTGGGCTTCTGTCAGGCGGGGTTTCACACTTGTGCACCATCCCTTTCTCCTCTGCCCATTCCTGGCTTCTTCTGAGTAATAATACCTTTGCACCTAGCTTCCAGAAAGCTCTCCCTAGAGGGGAATTCCCTTTGCTCCAGAGTTTTGGTCTGAGATTCCTCTCTGTCCCCATTATGGATGTTTCATCATAGGTTATTTAGTATTTGGGGGACAGCCTTCCCCATCCATCCAAACATTGCAGCTATACCCTACAAAAGTATTTGAATACAACACATGAAGTTTAATAAGCACATGAGAACATCAAAACACTGAGAAAATGAGCCTAATCTTAACTTTACATTTGAAATCTATGCCGCAGTACAGCTTGGTTAGGTGTAAGACCTTAACTCCAATGGATTTCACTTATACCTCTTACAGGCTGCATGACCTTAAAGAACTTTCTCTAGCCTTAGTGTGCTAATTTGCAAAATGAGGGTAATAAAATAACCCACCTCATTGATCTGTTGTATTAAATAAGGTGAGCCTGCGATTAATACTCTGTCTGATACACTGTAAGCTCCTGATATTAGTTGTTAATATTATCTTTACATCTTATGGGAAATAGTTATTTCAGCAATTAAGAAAGTCATTTCTAGAGCCGGGCGTGGTGGCGCACGCCTGTAATCCCAGCACTTGGGAGGCTGAGGCAGGAGGATTGGTATGAGTTCGAGACCAGCCTGAGCTACAAAGTGAGCTTAAGGCCAGCCTGAACTGCATAGTGAGACCCTGTCTCAAAAAGACAAAAAAAAAAGAAAGTCATTTCTATCAGGGTGAGAACTGTGTTTGACACGTGGAGGGGCTTGATCAAAGTTTCTTAAATTAATCAATTAAAAGTATCTTTCCAAGACTCTTCCTGTTTGAAAAAGCATTCCTTGAAGTTCTGAACCTATGACAGCCACTGTAAGAAAGTCAGGGTCCATTCTGGTAAATGAGTGAGATGTAAAGATTGACTGTCTGCCTTCCTCTGAAATACTATGATATAGCTCTCATTTTATCTCAAAGAAGTCAAGGCTTGTAGAGGTCTGGGAATTCAACCAAAGTGACAACTGGCATGTAGCTAAGGTAAGCTAAGCTGAGCTGAGCTAAGCTAAGCTAAACTAAGCTTCCAACAGAGGTCCAAGGGCACCCAGAAAACGCATAAGAATCCTATCTGAGATCAACGGGCCTGACTTACTGAAAACAAAAAAACACTGAAAGAATGCTGTGTACCTATGGAGACACAAAAAAACGTTTCCAGAACCTCAACCATAACTCATTTTCAGAAAGGAAAATGGCTAAGAATTAGTGAATGATGGCTACACTAAGTCATTTATAGGAAATAATGACTCAGGACAATGCTTTGGATATTTATAATGAAGAAACTGAGAATTACCCAAGTCCTAAGCAGGAGACAGGACTAAGTTCAGCTGCAGAGAGTTGTGAGCCCATTGATGATTCTTGGTCTCACTGAAAGAAGGCCACAGCAGCCAAGTGTGCAGGGCCAGCTGGAGTCTAGAAGTGGAGCAGGACATAGGACACAAGCAGCCAGCGTGTCTCCAGGTACACCTGAGGAACACCCCAGCTCTGGACAGAACTTTGGTGTGGTCAGTGGTAGGTCATCACAATTTTCCTTTGTTCTGAACTTACCATGCTGCGGTCTGATCATTAGTTCTCCAAGAGGGAACATCTAGTAGGAACTGTCTCTTACGTTACTTTGCCTTGTGTTGCTCAGACTGGTAGAAATTTGAGTGTAAGTCAACGTCTCTTGAGTGAAAGCAATTGTGAGCACACTTCTAAATCCAAAGTCTGGAACTGCAAAACTCACCAAGGGCCATCCTCGTCTCCAGTAACCCTGAGAACATTGAAGGCAACACCCCCTCCCCTCCACCTCCTACAGATGTCAGAGATGAGTCCCTTCCATCCTTTAGCCTTGGCCACATGCCTGCAGAGCAGAGCAAGGTTTACAGAACACATCAGGAGGAGTACAGGCTGCCTCAGGAGACCAGGGCTTGAGGAAGGCCCATCTAACACTGGCACATTGGAAGAGAGCACCGTCACAGCATTCAAGCACCCCAAGGCTGAAGGAAAACAACAATTCTCATCTATTTTCCTACCCATGGTACTGAGGTATGAACCTTGCTCCTCTTCCTTAAAAAGAGGAGGCAGTGAGGCAGCAGATATACACTGCTTGTAAACACTGACGGCTGTCTGACACCAAGGGAGAAATTATAATGGGCAGGGCAGGATCCTCCGGATCTACTCAGGGGATGACAGCTTCCTTTTATCTCCTTCTCCCCTCTGGGATCCAGGGAGTGATTGAGATAATTTACTACTTAATGTGGGCAGATGGCTTAATTAAGCTGAATCGAAAGGCATTCGCAGTGGCTCTGAGTGTGTGAATGAGTTAGGAATGGAACCCTGAGAGTCACTTTCCAGATGTGTGCTGGGGCTCTGTCCTGTCACCTGGATGGTCCTGAGGCTGCAGGCTACAGAGTGTACATGGAGTGACCTACCTTCTTGCGGACACAGGATCCACATTTTCCAGTAGCCTCTGCCAGAGCATCCCCTGCTTGCACATAGGAGGTGGCTTTGGTTTTATAGCTGGTCTGCAGGCCTAAGGGCAGCAGTAGCAGAAGAAGCAGGCCCTGCTGCATGTTCCCCAAGGCCACCTGAATTCTGTGTGATCAGTCACTCCAGGAACTGAAGCCATGTCCCTGCCCCCTAATGGTCATAATAAGGTAGATATATCAGATGCCTGGACTGTTACAGGGAAGATCCACATTCCTATAAAATCTGCAGAGAAGCAAACTGAGGCTGCTACACAAAGTAACTGGCTCAAGAAGTCCAGCAGAACAAGTAGGAGAATCCAGTTTTCCAGCTCCTTGCTGTGAACGTGTATGTATGCGTGAATATGTGTGTGTTTCATGTGCATTCGTGTGTGTGTGTGTGTGTGCGCACACATGGAGGGCCCAGAACACATAACTCTTCTAATTCTCCTTCCCTCCTCTTGGCTCTCCTTCCTGCCTTCCTTCACTTATGAGTTCCTACCCAAAGGTCAAATCCTTTCCCATCTCTTTGCATCTGAAGGGTGGGGTAGGAATCCCAAAAGGGCAGTGAGTTTCCTGGCTGGAGCCTTCCCAACTTGCAGCTTCCCAGCCTTCTGGAACAGGCCTCAGGGAGCAGCCCTGTGCTGTTTCCTGGGTCAGTTCTACTTGTGAAGATCATTAACATTTCCTGCCCACAGTTGACATATGTGGGGGCAGAAACCAACTGCCCTCCTCACAGCCTCCCTCTGCTCCAAATCATTTTAATGTGTTTTGGCCCAGAGCCAAGAAGTGACAAAATTTTCTGAACTGCAAGCAACATTTCTTGGCTCATTAGCTTCATTACTTGGCTGCCCCAGAAGCTTCCCTAACCACCATCACCGCAGGAGCCTGAATCGAATGCCTAGAGCAGGCTCTGAATTTGATGTCTGCAGCAGGAAGGATGCTCCTGGCCTGGCCCAGGGTTGAAGCAGTTTCCCTCAGAGCAGGCTCCAGGAGGGCCTGAGCAGAGTAAAGATGGCTGGACAGTTTTGGACAGGGAATGTGACACAGGTGCTCTGGGTGTGTGGGACCAGGAAACTCCACTAGGGGGAGGAGTGGAGTAGATGACCCAGGTGCAGAGGGCAGGGGCCAGAGACCGTGAAGGAGTAACTCAAAGAGGGTGGTTGAACCAGGCAAACTGGGCAAGTGGCAAGGGGGTGTGTGTGTGTAAAGACCCATATCTGTATAGATTGATGACAAAGGATTATTAAGCGACTACTTCACATGATTGGTGATGAAGAGACCCAAGACATGCCATCTGCCGTGTAGACTCTGACATGTGGGTAGTGTGGCTCAATCCAAGTTCCACCATGGAAGATGGTGGTGTAACTCTAGCCTGGGTCCGGGGCAGCTGCTAGCATCAACCCTGGAGTCCAAAGGAGGGAAAGCCAGGAGCTCTGTTACCCAAGGAGAGGAGAAGCAAGACATCTAGGTTCCAGGAAAGAGAGCCTTTTGTTCTTTGTGTTCTTTGCCCTTTTTCCCCCTATGGGTCCCCCACTAACTGGATAGATAAATCTGCCCCATTGAGAGGGGATTGGCCATGCCCCATCTATCAACTCACATGCCAGTCTCTTTGGAAACATCCTCACAAACATGCCCAGAAAGAGGGCTTCACCACCTTTCCAGATTTCTCTTAATCCAGTGAGATGAATGCCCAACATTAACCACTACAGCCAAGGGTGGGGTGGGGCAGGTGGTGGTGGTAGACAGAATTACAGCATCAATACAGGACAGCCAACTAGATATGAATGTCAGGTCAACATATTTTTAGCATGTTCCATGAACTGTTCAGTACCTACTTATGCTTAGAAATTTTTGTTATTTGAATCTCAACACAAACTAGCCATCCTGTACTCTGATTTACTGAATGGGGCACCATGATTGTTGGGAGAGATGGCCCATAGATGGCTGGGTGGCGCCCCAGAGCAGGTAGGTCAGTGTAGGGGGTCACGAGAACTACACCCTCCCCTGGAGCTCCAGTTTGGGCCCTCGCCTGGGAGGTTTCCCAGAGCTGGATACCAAAAATTTATTTCTTACCTAGGAAACACCCTGGGGCTGCATTTTGCCTTCCCTAGGGTCTTAGGCCCTGAGCATCTCTCACTGCTATTCCCTCCCTTGGGAACTCTCTTCCCTCACACTTAGCAGAGATGACCTGCAATCTCCTCCCAGCCTGAAGCCACCAAGCACAGGCATTCAGGCACCTCATGAGTCCCAGTTTAGGAGATGCACCCGCTGGTCCAGACCTGAATCTGAGCTGGGTCACCGCCAGCTGTGCCTTTGAGTCCGTATCCAACCACTCCGTGCCTTAGTCTGTGAAGTGAGGGTTAAACAGAGCTTACCCATTGTGATCACCTAGTGGATTAAAGTTTATGAAGCTGTTAGAACATAGCACTCAATAAATGATAGCTTTAAAAAGTCTAAAGCTTGAGGGCTGGCAAGATAGCTCAGCGGTCTAAAGCGCCTGCTTAGGCAAGCTTAGGGACCACGCTCCCATCCCTGGCAGCACATGCTGTGCCAGCCCCGCCCCCAAGAAAAATCTAAAGCTCTTTAATCACCACATGGGACCAGGAAAATAATAATGAAAAATAACAAACGTGAGGGAGTGACAGGGACCTGGTTACCCCAAAGCTCTCACAGCTGTTCCCTCTTAGAGATAATGGGAACCATCAGTCTTTTTTTTTTTTTTTTTGTGAAGCCAGGGATTGAGCTCAGGCAAGATAGCTTACTCTACTGAGCCATCTCCCCAGTCCAGGAACCATCAGTGTTGCATCACCTTTTACACTTAAGAGTGGGGATTCCTAAATCATATGCTCTCCTATGAATCACTCCTTCTCTAAGGCTGCCCTGTTCAATGTTAGCCTAGGTGGCAAGTCATGAATTAGAGGCCAGCCACCCCTGAAGCCCAGGAGTGTGTCTCTCAGGGAGACCCCGGACAGGAGGCTCTTTATCAGTCAGTAAACCTTGAACCTCTCCTCTGTGTGTTGGGGATAGATTAGTGAATGAAACAGAACTTGTCATAACTTTCAAGGAGTTGGGGGTCTGGGTAAGGATCTCATCTATTGTCTCTCCTAAGCCCTGCAGTCTTCATTTTAATGTTCAGAGACTGGGATAGCAAATTGGGTATTACAAATTACAGTAGCAGCTATGACTAGCTGGAAGTGTAGGCTTAGTGGAGCACCATGCTCTATCTCAATAGGAAAAGTGCTGTGGTTGATGAGTGATGTGTGATGTGGCTGCAGCAGAGAGGTAGTGTCAGATGTCTCTTTCTTTCTTTCTTTCTTTCTTTCTTTCTTTCTTTCTTTCTTTCTTTCTTTCTTTCTTTCTTTCTTTCTTTCTTTCTTTCTTTCTTTCTTTCCTTCAGAACCGGAGATTGAACTCAGGCCCTTGCACTTGCCAGGCAAGCACTTATTCTACTGAGGCATCTCCCTGGCCCCTAGATGTCTCATTGATAGTAACATTAGCTTCCTCTTGCATACTGGGTCCTAGAACCAAAGTTCACAGCTTGAATTCAGAAGTTCTCCTTAGGGCTGTGAATCAAAGTCTCTGTCTGTCTGTCTCTGTCTGTCTGTCTGTCTGTCTGTCTCTCTCTCTCTCTCTCTCTCTCTCTCTCTTGCCCTCTGTGTCTGTGTTGGAGAAAGGGGTAGTTGAAGAGCTGAATCCCCAGGTCTGGAAGAGGTGAATCATCAGAGCTGGCAGACTAGTGAATGAAAGCCTCAAAGGAGGAAAGAAGTGCCATAAGAGAGTGGCCTAGGATTGCAGTTGGACTTCTGATAGGTCTGGCTGTCAGAGAAGGACAGCGTTCACCAGCTAAAGACAGAAATCCAGCATGCGAAAGCCCAGTGATGGGAAATAACTAGCTGACTGGTGCCACCCTGGACTCTGTCCCCACGGCCTTAAGTTGATCCTCTGGAAATACTTTCCCTATACTGAGCCCGGTAGTCACGAATCAGGTGGCACCCGTGACCCTGGGATTCTTTGGCTTTATAGGTCAGCCCAAGAAGCAGGGATAGATTCAGAGTGCCTTCCTGATGCTGAAATGATTACCCTCTTGCTGTCAAAACTTAAGGAGTTCCAGTTGTACAAACTCATATGGGTTTGTATTAATCCATGCAAAATGGGAGATCTGGCTTGAGGGAATTCAAGGATGATCTGCTCCTGGTATCCTTAACCTTGGCACCACTGACTTTATTTTATTTCAGAACTGGGGGTTGAACTCAGGACCTTATGCTTGCTAGGCAAGCACCTATTCTACTGAGCTATCTCCCCAGCCCACCCCTGACATTATAAGCCTGCACATCGTAGCTATTTAGTGCTAGTGTTTGTGGATATTTTCTTACATTATTTAAACCCAAAACTTTCTTCAAGATGTCACCAAATACCCCCTATGGAACAAATTTACCCCTGGTTAAAAACCATTTGTGTGTGTGGACAAACAGAGGTGACCTGCCTGCTCATGGAGTTGTCTCTTTGTTGTCCCTCACTGGAGAATTTCTCTATTAATGTCCCCAATACAAAGATAGGGCCTTATAATTATGTACCTATCATCATTACATAGCTTACAATACAGCTACATAAGAACACTGAGAGGCTAGGGAGATAGCTTGGTGGTCTAAGTGACTGCCTTGCAAGCACAAGGTTCTGAGTTCAATCCCAGGTACCACATGCCATGCAGGCCCTGGAACCCCAGGCACATTGTGCCAGCCTCAAACCAGGTATGGTGGCACACCCCTGTAATCCCAGCACTGGGGAGGCTGAGACAGGAGGATCACTATGAGTCTGAACTGTGTAGTGAGACCCTATATGAAATAAATAAATACATAAATAAAATTGAAAAGAAAACAAACACTGAGAATTAGCCTCCACTTAATTAGGAGAGGGCTCTGTTCCTGTCCCTCTCCCCGGGGTTCTGGGTCTGGCACCTGTCTCGGTGTTGCTTCCCACTCAAGTTTTCCTGGAATTTGGTGCAGAACAAAATGAACCAGGTCTTAGAGATGGATGCCCTGTCACTCTGCAATCCCAGGGCGGTGCCGCTGACTTGAATGTCAGACTCTGCAGGCATTGGTATTACAGGGGAAACCAGGCAGGAAGATCCATCTGCCAGGGAAGGACTCCAGGATTAGGAGGAGATGAGCTGTCTCAGAGGTGGATGAGGTGCCTTAGTGAGAAATGTTGTGGGCTGTCCATTTCACCATAAACATTATCTTCTTTCTCAAAGAAAAGAACATCCCCCTGTTAATTTGTTAGAGCTCAGAGTTGCCCACAGCATTAAAAGCGGCACAGGGAATAGCATTGCATTTCTATTATCTTTCTAATGCAGGCCTCAAGACCTGCCTCGGCTAGGCTATTTCACATTTCCAACTAAAAAGCAAGCAATTTCAAAGGCATTTGCTGGCCCTGGACATTTTGGATGCTGTGCGATCTTTCTTGACTTCACTTATAATATCACCCCTATCAAGTGAGACTAAGTCCTTGTGCTTACTAAAATGCCGAGAGGAAATGGGTAAATTTAGATCTTGGTGGGGTGTGGAGAGGTAGGTGGCACTGGAAGTAGAGGCTACGGAGGAAAAGGACAGTTTGCAGGCCCCTTGCAATTCAGTGAAATTTGATTCACTAATTAAAAAACATGTGGGCTATATTAGCATACACGCAGCTTGGGTCCCTGCCCCATGGAGAGGTATGGGGTGGGGAACGTCTGTTACCCACTCATTTCTTCAGGGCTCCCTCCTGCAGCTTTGTGTTTGTCGATCTTTATTTTGCTTTTGGCATGGGTGCTGTGATGCACCACTCCTGCATGAGAGATTAAGCTGTTGGAGGTGTTAGGGCACTTGTTTCTGTGATGCGCTGAATACAAAATGCCCTGCTCTCTCTGGGAAGTTGATGCTCTTGCATTCAGATGTAGTATGGGACAGGCCTAAGAGATTGATGGCACGTTGGAGTTGTCAGGAGAAGCAGAACTCTAATAGCCTGGCGCAGGAGATGATTGGATGGTGCGGAGGCAAAATGGAGGTAGTGTTTGCTCTTAATGGGCCATATAGTGTACTACGGGGACCCATACCTACATCTTCATTTGAGAAGAGCTCTACCAAGGAGCCCAGGTACTAGACTCAATTCAGAGCTGATCAGGGCTCCTTTTCCTTTGACAGAGCCACACACACAGTGATATTCAATGGCTTCTGTTTGCCTGAACACCATAAAAACTTTCCTTTCTCCACTAACCCATTCTTGGTGGATAAAATCACTGTGAGGGTTAATCTCCCTGGCCTTGGCCACCAATTCTCAGGACTATGTCAGGAAGAAACCGGGAGGAGGAAAAAATGTGGGAGAAACCACCAGTTTGGCAAGATCATACCACCAGACCCATACTTCCAGGTGGGTCTGGTGGTATGATCTTGGGGACTTTATATGGTTCCTGACCCTTTCCTCTCTGGCTCATTCCCTGCTGTTTCCTGGCCAACATGCCCTTCCACTGCAGTGTCTCTATCTCTCCACAGGCCTCGGGTAATGGAGTCAGCTAGTCATGGCATGGAACCTCTGAAACTGAGCCAGAATAAACCTCTTTTCTTTAAATTGTGTGCACCAGGCATTATGTCCCAGCAAAGGAAAGCTTATTAGCTTTATTATCTTAAAATCTGCACATAGTTTTTTTTTGGTGGGGGAAGGGTCTATAGGGTGTTCAGGGTCTCACTACTAGATCAGACTCATAGTGATCTGCCTGTTTATAGCCTCCCAAGAGCTGGGATTACAGGCGCGCACCACCAGTCTCAATTGCCATCTTGGCACATCCCAGGGGTGGGGCTGGCATGGCAGGCCTAGGGATCGAACCCCTGGCCCCTTCGCTTGCTTGCAGGTGCTTTAATCCGCTGAGCTATTTGGCTGGCCCTTGTATGTAGTTCTTCATGTCATTTTGTCCTAGGAAAGCACCCTGGGCTCCAAGATGGCTCTGGGAATATTTCAGGTCCTCTGTGTAATTTTTGAAGACTCTTAAATCTGCTTGACTTCATCAAAAAACTCAGAGCATCCAGAGAGCAATAGGACTTCTGACTCTGCTAGTGGCTTTACCCACATGAGGGACTGTAAGGTCCGGGGTACTTCCTATCAGTACCATGCATCCACACCCATCAAGCGTTTGCTTTGAATTTTTCCTCCAGCATGGATTAGGGTGGCTTCTCCCACATTCCCCCTCCCCGCCTCTTCCTGACCTAGTCCCAAGAATTGACGGACAAGGCCAGACTCCTTATCAGTGAACATGGAGGGGCAACAGAGTTTTGACCCACAGACCAGCTGCAGCTAATCCAGAGAGTAAACTCCACACTTATCCCAGTGGAAGGAAGTACTGTAGAAAGGATGACTGAGGGTCCCTGTGCTGTCTCAATTATTCATCTCAGAGAAGAGACTGACATGAAGCTAGATGCCCCTCACACAAAGCAGACCCTAATAAGGTCTTTACTTGCAATTTCAGCCAAGTACTAGTTCAGTCTCCCTCAGAGAACAGTGAGAAGAAGCTACATTATGTTTGTTTCCTCAGCAGCAAGTTCAGGGTCAAGTTCCTATCAGTCGCTACACAATAAATGCTTATGGAATGAGGGAAGGGCTCAAGTAAGGGAGTATAAAACACTTTCTCTCTAGGGAGCACACCGCACCAGTGGAAGCAGCTTCCCAGCTCTAGCTAGGTGTCCTCTTTCAGCTCCCCACTAATTTTCTCCAGGAAGCTTAGTGTGGTCGCAGGGGTACAGATTTCCTCTTTCCGCTCTGAGCTCAGCTCCTTAATGGCCTTTCTTTCTGCCAGAACCAATTGTCATGGGAACTGTGGAGGCTAAGACAGACTTCACCAACTCAGAGGCCTTCCCGGGGAGCTTTGGGAGCAATCATTCTTAAAATACACGAAATCAGATTACATGAAGATAAAGGCATTTTAGGGCGGATTTATTGGATACAAAGGACAGGAAAGTACTCATGCAAGCCAAATTAAAGGAGGTAGCTATTGTAAGATTATCAGAAAGTTCACGGAAATAAAGTACAACTCAGTCTCTTAGCAACTCCATCTATTTTAGCTTGAAACACCACCCTCCACCTCAACATTTATTTCTACTTTTCCAGATCCCTAGTCATGGATTGTTATGAATGAACTGTCATGATTGTGAGTGGCTGAATCTTGTCTCTTCTTGGGAAAACAGCACCATTGAGTGATGGTGGCATTTAGGGAGAAATGAAACCTTGCTCATAGTGCTGAAAAGCTTCTTATTTCATAGCCCCAGAAGCCTTTCTGGAAATGACCTATAGACCCTCTCCTAGAACTGATCTCCTCTGGGACCTCCATGCTGTCTCACGCACTGGCCATTTTTTTTGCTCTCTGCATCTTATTCAAGAAGCATTTCTGCTTCCTCATAATGCCAAGCCACTCTCTGCTACTTATTTATTTATTATTTTTCAATATTAGGGATTGAACCCAAGGTCCTCATGCTAACCCACATCTCCAGTCCTTTTCAAATGTTTTTAGTTTTGGAAAAGGGTCTAGCTAAGTCACCAAGTTACCCCAAATGGTTACCTAGCCCACCAAGTTACTGAGCTAGGACTTATGGCCCTCCTGCCTCAGACTCCCCCAGTGCTGGGATTGCAAGTGTGCCACACCACAGACTCACTCTCTTTTCTGTGTGAAGAGAGTAGTCTCCTCCTCTATTGCAAGTAGCATCCTTGTACAGCAAGCCACAAGAGGGAAGACTGCTGACTCACATGTTGGGGACGGTCTCCTTTGTCCTAGTCCGCTTTTGCCATGCACTGCACTAGGAACAGCCTCACACCACTGTCGGCTTCCTGGAAAAACTGAGCCTGGATGTTTCCAGGAGCAGCCAGCCTACTCTTTGCTGGAATGATCTTCTAGAGAGACAGAGTTGTTCACTGGCGATATGCTCATAGGCTGAAGCCAGGAGCTACGCAAGGGCAGGTTTTCTGGGTAGGAACAAACCAGTCCAAATAGATCTGGGCTCAAGCAATTCAAATTCAGACAGGATTTTCTTTCTTTCTTTCTTTCTTTCTTTCTTTCTTTCTTTCTTTCTTTCTTTCTTTCTTTCTTTCTTTCTTTCTTTCTTCCTTCCTTCCTTCCTTCCTTCCTTCCTTCCTTCCTTCCTTCCTTCCTTCCTTTCTTTCTTTCTTTCTTTCTTTCTTTCTTTCGCCTGCTCAGCCCGCTCTGAGGGCAGGGTTGGCGCAGCATGTAGTGAGATCAAACACTGGTCCCCTGTGCCTGCCTAAGTTTGCCTAAGCAAGCACGTTAGACAGCTGAGCTGTCTCACCGGCCCCTAGTCTGGATTTTCTTGATGTGCTGCCAGGATTCTGGATTTAAAACTGTACTCAAGAGAACCCAGAGACCTGGTGTCTAGGTTTTATCTTTCCTAATAACCACTGCCATACCATGGGTAAATCCCTCCCTTCCCCTGGACTCCAATTTCTTTTCAGAAAGAGGAAATTTGGAGAAGTTTGCTAAGAGTCTCTCCTTGGCTGACCCTCATGCAGCCTTCTCCTGAGCACTGTCAGTACCTCCTCTCTTCACCCGTGGAAGTGCCATCTCAAGCTGACAATTCCACCTCTGAAAGTCTAGTTGCTGTTTCTGTCTGTTCACTTTCTCCAGGGTCTGGGTGACCTCTGGACCTTGCCAGTCCAAATAAGCAGAGCTGAATGCACTTAGCTCTGAAGTTAGACACTGTTGTGGTTGTTGTTTGGGATTTTCCTGCCTGTTCCTACCCTCCTCCTTTGTCTGCACGTCTTCCACAAAGCTTCCTCCAGAGAGCTCCACCCAGTGCCCTAGTCTACCAAAGAGCTGAGCTTCCAAGCCAGTAGCTCCTTCACAGTACTAAAATGTGTAAGTCTGCACCAAGAGTCCCACAGAGCCAGGCTGCAGGGGCTGAGAGGTGTGCTGTGGCTGAGAAGTTAGACCCAGCGTACCATGGTCAGGCCCTTGGGGCCCTTGCTGATCACTGATTTTTTTTTTTTTTTTTTACACTTTTCCACCTAGTGTTTATTGTGAGTTAAGTCATGATTCAGGGTTCAAGGATAGGACCATCATGTGTCCAGGTCTGCCTTTACCTCCAGGAGACGAACAGAGGACAGAGAAACAGGTGGTCAGTTCAGATCTTGCCAGGAAACACGCCTTCAGCTTGGTGGTCATCTCAGGTTGTGACCCAGCATATAGGGCAGAGGGACTTTTTTTCTTTTTTGGCAGAACTGGGGATTGAACTCAGAACCTTGCACTTGCCAGGGAAGCACTTATTCTACTGAGTCATCTCCCTGGCCCCTGGAGCAGAGAGACTTGAACACTCACCAGTACCACTCACAGTCAGAGCTATCACCCCCTTTTTCAGTTATTACCTTCTAGCAGCAGTGATAGTCCAGGTAGTGCTGCCAGCAGTTCCTGGTCTGGTTCTGACTGGGGAAGCAGCTGTCAAAAGGGGCAGTCTTGTAGCTCTTGCTTCTGGCCTTGATGTCTTCTGCCGTAATGCTGACTTCCTAAACATGCCCCTGAAGCAGCAAGCAGCTTGGTTTGACCCTCAGCTCATACGCCACTGTCAGGTGGTGACTGTTGTCTCTTAGTGCTGTGTCACTGGCTGGGAGGATCCCAGGCCAGGCCTGCATACCATCCACCCTCACCCTGCCCTCCTGATTCCCCCATCACATAGCACTGTCTTCCTTGCTCCCTCTCTTGGGGCTCATTTGGTCACTTTCCTCAGCTGTGTTCAGCTTCTCCAGGAGCAGCTTATCTCCCTAAGAAAGCCAGGAGCCATACTGCAGGGACAAATTGCAGGACTTGAATATAGATAAGCATGTGTAGACATGGGGTCATCAAGTCCTGGAGCTGTTTCTTTCTCTGTCATCATCAACCAGCTGCTTAGCTCAGGTTTGACTCTTTCAGGTAGAAGTAGCTATTGTTCATAACAAGCCCATCTCTGCAGGATCTGGGTACCTCAGTGCTAACCTGTACACACCCAGGAGACCCACTGGCCATGACTCCTCACCTGAATGGAGTCCTGATCTGCACTCAGTTTGATGCCAAAGGATTGGGACAGTGCAGGCAGCACTCCAAGGGAAAGAGACCAGAGAGAAGATGTAAGAGTGGCGTGACTTCAGGGTGGGGAGGAGCCAGAAGGAGACAGGCATTGCCCCATGACTTGAGGGGGCTGTTTGGACTCAGTGCTTTTCCAGGCAAGAAGGATAGGCTACCAATAGCTCTGTTCTCTAGAAACTGCCAGGCCATGCTAGGCTGCATTCATTTATGTGACAGAAGCTTATTGAGATTCTACCCTAATGTATTCCATGTATATGATATAGAAATGAGTCCTGTTTCCTGCCTTCTAAAAATTATCCTTGAGGGAGAGAAACAGAGCCATGAAAATGCCATGGCACACATCTTTGGAATGGGTAGAAGGAGAAGTGAAGGAATTTGTCATGTGTAATACCAAAGGGGCACAGAACAACTGGATTGTTCAGGCATTACTGATAGAAAATGACACAGTCGTTTTGAAAACAGTTTTGGATTTTCTTAAAGGTTAAATCAAGAGCCAGCGAGATAGCTCAGCACCTGCTTAGGCAAGCTTAGGCAAGTGCTCAGGCACCATGTGCCGTGCCAGCCCTGCCCCCAGGGTGGGCTGAGCCAGCCACACACACACACACACACACACACACACACACACACACACACACACACACACAAAGTTAAATCAACACTTTGTTTATATTTCAGAAATCCCATCCTACTTATTGATCTGGGTTGTTCTGGCAGGGGTCGTGCAGGGGGGAGGCATATATCCACATAAAAACCTCTACACATATAATAAATGTTTATAGCAGCTTTAGTTATAACTGTCCCAAGCTGGAAATAACTTAAATATCCTTTAACTGGTGAATGGATTAAAAAATTAATACATGCATAGTTTGAAATATTTCTAGTATTAAAAAGGCACCAGCCCCTGGCAATGTGTTGCAACATGGACAAATCCCCAAAGGATTGTACTACCTTGGAAGAGCCAGACTCGGATTTCATTTACGTGGCAACCTGGAAAAGGCAGAACCAGAAGGAAAAGGTGAAATTAGCAGAGGCTGGCCTTGTGAGGGGCTGGGTTGGGGGAAGTTGCTGGCCTCTGAGGTGTGTGAGAGAAGGAACCTTTGGGAGTAATGAAACCCTTCTATACTTTACTCTAGCCAGTAGTTATATAACCATTTGTGTTTGTAAAAAAAAAAAATCTATAGAACTGTATGCCCAAAAAGATTTTGATTTGAGTCAAGGCCTCCCTATATAGTTCAGGCTGTTCTTGAACTCATACTATGTAAGGAACATTTCTATTTCAAGGCAGTCCCCTTGCCTCAGCTTCCCAAGTGCTGGGATTGCTGGCATGAATCACTAAAAAGCTGTATTTTACTCTGAGTAAATTATACCTCAGAAAATATGACTGAAAAACAAGGTATCGTGTTGGTTAGGTACCATGATCTAGGGATGTACTGGGAGGATTTGCTTTCTTAGAAGGTGGCCAAAGGATGGGGCATGAAGGAAGCAAAAGGAAGAGGAATAAAAATAGCAACTGAATCTGGAGGGCTGCACCCCATTAAAAACAGAATAAGATGGTGGCTAAAGGCATGGTCTAAGTCTGAAAGAGTTTGAAACAGTTTTACTAACCAGGGAAGGACCCAGAGGCCATTCTAAATGTACCTGGGAACATGTGTATGTGGGAGGTGGGAGAAGACAGGAGTGTTAGGATCTGGATTGTACAGATTTGGGAAGATCCAGAGATGGTGGGGGAGGGGATAGAGATGGGGTTTCTGTCAGCTGACTCTGGGCATCTGTGTGTGTGGGAAACGGGGCAGAAATGTATTTACAGCCCTGGGAGCTTACCAACTTGCTTCAGAGAAAAGCCCTAGACAGTAACCGCAGTGTAAATGGCACCAGGCAAACACAACACTTGTCTGTATCGGAATGGAGAGAACCATTGACATGAGAAGGCTGCAGCCCAGTGCAGTGTCTGGCTGCAGCTCCATGGGTCTCTACTCTTCATAGCTGCTCACTTAGTTCCCAGACAACCAGCGCACTTCTCTCAGCAAAGCTCATGATACAAAGCTGCCTAAGTCAACCACAGCCCGTGGCTAACCTGTAGCCCTTTGCAAAGATTCTGCTCTAGAGGTACAGCCGCTTGCTGAAAGGAAGGTGGGAGAGCTCTGGGGCCACTGCAGTTTGTTTTGCTTCAGGCCTTTTGGCAGATGCTCTTTTTGCTCAGCTTGCTCAGAAACCCAAGATAAGAAAGTAGGGCGCCCCAGGGGAGCCCTGTGGGAGGTGCTAAGGGGCCATCAGAAGAAGAAAATACCCATCAGACAGTGGCATAAAGGTCCTCAGGATGCAGGGGCCCATGACTTCTGGTGTCTCTGGACATTGCTTTAAAAGGAAGGAAGTGTGGGCTTGTACATGCAGTGCCAGACGTTTTATTTGGCCGTGGATGGGTGAGGCCTTTCACAGACCTAGTTGAAAACGGGCTTCTGAGAGTCAGTCATCCAGAAAGGCTACAGCACGGAGTTACCTGCAGTAGATCTAATGCCTGCTCCAGACAAAGCAGGTGTCTCCCAGAGCAGTTGTGCGTTACCTAGTAAAGCCAAGCCAGCTGTGGGGCATGTGGGAAAGCCTGGAAGAGAAAAGTAAAATGGGCCTTTGGGGGTGCCCCAGGCCCTTTTCTGTCTCACTGCCTCCATCTAAGATCCTCTTCCCTGGTTCTTGGCTCCTCTTGCATATGGCAGAGCAAACTCTCTGGGCTAACAAGGGAGACGATAATCCCTGAGTTCTGCTTCTAAACCAGAGATGGTCCACATGTTGATGTAAGTGCTGCTGTAGCCCAAGAAAATCAAGCACCCTAGAGAAGGGAATGGATGACTCGTGGCCCACTGTCATCATCTGGACAGTGGCCCAGATGATGACCTCGTGGGGACTCCTCTTGGGGTACTCAGATGCAACCTTCTTCTAACAACCTGAGACTGATTTTAGTCAAACAATTAATGAATTTCCTGCTACTTGAAACTCAGAAAACCTAGAATTCTACAGTGTACTTGTTGTCTACTGGAAAACCTGATGTGCAAGGCTTCCAACTTAGGAGGAGCTTAAATATTGTAGGGGAGGCTCTTTTCTGGGAATTCTTAGACTGGAAGGTACAAGATTATAAAAGAAGTTACTATAAATTACGTCTTGGGTTAAGGATGGGGCTCAGCGCTAGAGCACATTCCTAGCACGTGTGAGGCCCAGGGTTCTATCTTCAACATTTCAGTATCCCCCAGAAACACATATTGGATACTGCAAGTGGCTCTGTACAGCTTCTCTTTCTGCCTCTGCTCCTCCTTCTCATTCTTCTTTTATGAAAGAGCTCAGGAAATACCCCCTCAGATGTGCCGCAGTCCAGTGCTGAGTGCTGAGGAGGGCATTTGGGTCAAAGAAAGTGCTGGGAGAGGCTTTCTCTAAGCTCCCTTTATCTGACTGAAGGCAGAGTCCCCCATAGGAGTGCAGTTTCACAAATCCCTTCCCTGGAATTTCATCAACTAGAGAAGATTAGTTGCATCCCAGGACAGAAGACTGCAGAGGAAACATGCCTGACAGCCGCTGTCACAGGCCATCACCTGTTCCTCTGCGGCCCATTCATCTTTCTGCAAAATCACTTATTCTCCCCTAAGCTGCCTACATCCCTTTCCCCTCCCCTGTGAGCATCACAGGCTTTGGGTCTCACTGGGGCTCAGGGGTCCTCACTTTTCCTTCTCTTTTGTGCGTATCTCTTCCCCTATTCATCTGTTTGCTGTCAGTTTGCTTCATAGACTCAGTTATGGAAGCCTCAGAAGTTAGAGGAAAAAGTCTTCCTTTTCCAGCATTTGCAAAGTCCCTTTCAGAATAGTAGTCTGCATCAGCTGTACTAAAAGAGAATTCTTTTCTGATCTATCTGACCAGGAGAATTAGGGCATTTTATACCCAGAGGGGAGGCAAAGCCTAGAGGCAAAGAGATGGCTCTAAAGAGCTCTTCTCTAGTGCAGACCTGTATCCGAAGCATTAATAGTTTGATATAGTTCTAGGGAGGGAGGCTGTTGCCTTCCAATATGGAATTTTTCTCCAAAATAGACTTTCCCACTACAAGACTATTTCTTATTCTACATGTAAGATTTGTTTTTGAACCTATTAAGTTTCCCTCATAAAATGTCCCTGCTAAGCTAGTTTCATTTTGTAAGGGTCATTTTGAATTACAGATAAAACTGGGGGACAGACAAGGGCCGGATTTGGAGTGGCTCACATTATCTCTGGCGTCTGTCTGTCTGTCTGTGTAACCTAGACATACTCCTACTTACTTTGGTAATTCTTTCTGGACCAAGGAAGCCAACATCGGTCATTCTATCTCCAGCAGCAATCTTAGATGGCCAAGAAATGTCAAGTTTAGAAAATAAACATCCTAATATTAGCCCAGACTTGTAGACATCCTTCCTTGGCAGATGTGGGGGAGGGATCCTTGAATTCTCATGTATTTTTAAAGCAGGTGTCATGCACCAAAATCTCTCAGGATGTCATTAAATGTTTTCTGGCCCACAACAGCTGTTATTACCATAAATCTAATCTGAGGGAAGGGGTGAAATCTAGTCCTCTGTTCCCTGGGCTAAGGGTGGCTGGCTGTCCCCAGAACAGTCTGAGTAGCCCCATCCTTCCTGACCCTATATGTCCTCTCTTGCTGCCAGGCAGACAGAAATTCTAGGGTTACAACATGTGGCCACTTTGTCCACCATAGAAAAATGTCCAAGTGACAGATGGAGCAGGCCTTAGATATCATGTCACACTGTCACTGGTGACCATTTGCTAGTGAGCCATGTACTGTTGTCCCTGGGCTCTCTCTATGCTAGGTGCAGGGCTACAAAGCATCTCATGATCTTGTTCCTAAAGGCCTGACAGTTGGGTAGGTGTCACAGATGTCCTTATGACAAATGTCTATTATAGTGCCAGGCTGAGCAAGTCAGTGCTGTGGGAAAAGACCAGAAGAAGAGAGCCCAGGAAGGACTGAAGTCAGGGCCAAGGAGATGCAGGAAAGAAGTGGGATCTCAGTGGATCCTGTCCCAAGTGTAGACCTTGAAAAGGAAATGGAAGGGCTTTGGGAGGAGAATTGAAATAAGGAGGTAACCAGGATGATAAAGATCAGGTGAGGTGGAAGCATAGCTGCATTGTAAAGAAGGCAGAGCTCATCCTGCAGGCCTCAAAGTACCAAGTGGGAATCAGAGCATAGTAGAAACATGGACCTCACCATGGTATGACCCCACTCAGGAAAGTCTCTGTTGCTGACTAGGACTTCAGAGTCATGTTTACAAATACAGTATCAGGCAAGCAAAGAGGTAGGCAGTGGGGTGAATGAAGTGGGAAATCAAGGAAGAAGAAACACAGGGACAGAAGAGTAAGAGGAAATTATAGTCTCTATTTATGTCAAGACAGGTATACCCAGGCCAGCGAGATAGCTCAGGGGTCTAAAGCACTTGCTCAGGCAAGCATAGGCAGATGCAGGGGACCATGGTTTGATGCTTGGTACCACATGCCATGCCAGCCCTGCCCTTGGGGTGGGCTGACCCAACCAAAAAATTTTTTTAAAAATAGGTGTACTACCTTTGAAGAGAATCCAAGGGCCTAATGTGATACATGCTAAGTATCAAATGATTTCCATAGTAGCCAGACAGAAGCATTTGTGTGGCTTTAAATTGTATAGTTATTTATTATATAATATTTATATAATTATGTTATATATAAATATTATATAATTTTATTTAAGAAATGTAAGTAAAAATTGGGATTATGTTTTAAGATTTTAAAAAATGCTAGATATTTGTGCTTCCAATTCTTCTTTAAGCACTCAGACGCAGAAGATTTAAAGGTTTGATCTCAGGATCCCTCCCCTCAGGTACCAAACTCTGCTGATGATCAGGTCTTTTATATAAAAAATGTTGTAGGGCTGGCCAAATGGCTCAGCAGATTAAAGCACCTGCAAGCAGGTGTGGGGGCCAGGGGTTTGATCCCGGGCCTGCAGTGCTGAGGCTGGGCATGGTGGTGGTGGTGGTGCTGCATGCCTGAAATCCCAGCTCTTGGGAGACTGTAAACAGGTGGATCACTACAAGTCCAATCGACTAGTGAGACCCTGAACACCCTATAGACCCTTCTCTAATAAATACAAAAATAAAATAAAATAAAATGTTGTAGTATAACCTACCTCATATCCTCTCATGTATTTATACCCAACATAACATAAATGCTATAAAATACATGTCGTACTGTATGCTCTAGGGAAAATAACAAAAACTGAGCCTGTGCACTTTCAGTATGGACGCAATAATCAAAAGCCAAACACATTTCCACCTGCAGCTGGGTGACTCTGAGGAGGCAAAACTGGTAAACACAGAGTCAGTTGTGTTACAGACCCTGCTCTGGGCAAAGAAAGCCATGTGACTGCGGAAACATCAAAGTACCTGTTTCCAATGTTATTTCCATAAATCTAATTTTTTTTTTTTTTTTTTTTTGTCTTTTTGAGACAGGGTCTCACTATGCAGTTCAGGCTGGCCTTAAGCTCACTTTGTAGCTCAGGCTGGTCTCGAACTCACAATAATCCTCCTGCCTCAGCCTCCCAAGTGCTGGGATTACAGGCCTGCACCACCACATCCGGCTCATAACTCTAATTTTTAAAAGATGATCAAGCATCGCTTTTATTGCAGAGGAACAGGTTAAGTGTGCTTATTAAAAAGTACCTGACAGCGCTCTGTCATCATGGGTGACAATAAAAGTTCCTTGTCTTTTTGTGTGGGAAATCACATGACATGGCATTAATGTTGCTAACTCTTTTAAGTACTTGACATGAGAAGACCAGTGACCCTCTAAGTAAATCAGAAGATCTTCTTGGTCCTTCTACATTCCCTTAAAAATATTATAAGCACTCTATTTTAAAGACCTTATTTTTACAAAATGAGCAACATCAATAACGTCATCCCATTTCATGAGTGTCTAACATCTTTTCTGCTTAGTGATGAATATCAAATATGGTTCCATCTTTGTAACCACACGAACACTCTCTTTTCATTACAATAATTTTCCCCTAAGGCATTTTTATTAAGAAAGTCATTTATTCTTCTCCCATACACCTTTTGCTTTAGTGGCTCAAAAATAGCTCTTTCTCGTATATTTCAATAAAAATCTAGCAAATTCTATTAACTGAAGTTGTGTAAGTCTCTATATTTCTAATCAAATACATGGCACATGCTAAGACACACTCTGCCCTCATATTCCTTTCTTAAAATTTTCAGCAATGTTTTCTGTGCTTTTTTCCAATAATGCCTGTTGATAAAAATTGTTATATTTTTCTTTGTGTATTATTTGAACCATTGTTTTTTCATGGTAGAAAAAGGAAATGTTTCCCTAAGGGCCTGAGGCTTTTTGTGTTTTGCAATTGCTAGGAAACACCAAGTAAATCTTATACATTTATCATTACATTTAATGAAATGTTTTTTAATTCTGGATGAGTATTATAATAATTTTAAGGATCAACAAAAAAATTGAGAAAGTTTATTTTCATGGTCTGAATGCCTAATTTTTAAATATCTTACAAATTGATGCTTCTTATCATTAGCTAAGCAAAACCTCTTAGGATAATAACCTTCATAAACAATAATAAATGAAGGGGCCGGGGAGATGGCTCAGTAGAATAAGCACTTGCCTAGCAAGCACAAGATCAATCCCCAGTTCTGCAAAATAAATAAATAAATAAATAAATAATCATAATAATAATAAATGGAATCATATTTCAGGTAATTGTTTAGAAAATGTTGGATCTTTTTGGTCAACTTCCTTTCAGATCTCATTAGATTGTCATTGGTTTGCCTTAGAAGGTAGCTAGTGAAGAGCTTATGAAGAAGGAAAGTAATTCCAGATATTTTCTTATGTTTCCACTACTGATATTATCAATAACAGAGATTTTGGTTTTTTTGCAGTTGTCTTTTAGAGACGTTCATTTTTTGAAGGTTATACAGACACACATCAGCACATAGTAGGTACTCAAAAAGACCTTGCTATGTTGGGGAGTGTAGCCCAATGGTAGAGCATTTCCTTGGCATGCATGAGTCTCTAGGGCCTGTCACCAGTAAGAAATGGGGATAAAGAGATGCTAGATGGATTGAAAACCATCTACAAGAGGATGCACTCATCATTTTGCCTTACAAAGCCTTAAAGTATTATAGGTCCCAAAGCATCAAGATTGCACAGCATACAGGGATACTCCTGGGGAGCAGCAGTATGCCCTCACGGTTTGATAGCTAGAGGGAAAGGACTCTGTCCATGGGATTGAAAAGATCAAGTTCTTAATTCTCAGGGAACTTGAAGCCAAGATGAATTTTTCTGAGATCTGTATTCTGTCTTGGGAGGAGGAAAAAACATCCATAAGATTTTGTCTTCCACCTTGGCCCAGAGTGATGCAGAGAAACAAGTGTAGGAGAGCTTGTGCTCAGGGTAGCTGAGAGCTCTGCTTGCGGAATCCAGCCAGAGCCTCTCCTGGTAAAAGGGTGGGCTGACCTGAAGCCTGCCGGGGTTCCAACCACAGAGCAAGTGGCCTTGGGGACTGCCCCAGGAGGCACTGCAGGGTGGGCGAGAAGACTATAGGCAGTCACTCTGACGTGGCAGTCAGGATGGCATCTCACTCCTTGTACCAGAGGCCCAATCATACTGGCCTATGCAAGTAAGGCCTTTTGTTTTTGCCATATACAGTGGTACCTTGGTTCACAGGTTCTCCATAAATGCAGCCACAGTGATCTTTCTCACACAAACACAAACACAGCCATCCTTTCCAAAACTGTACTGTGAACTGAGGTACCAGTGCCATGAGAAGTCAGGAGAGAAGTAGCCCAGGGACCTGGTCAAGAAACTCACAAAAGACCTATGACCAGGCAGCTCTGCCTCTTCTAGAATCCCGCCCAACCATCCTATCATGAGGCCTTCCTCACAGTGGGAAAGCTGAGGCTCATTTCCAAGGACTCCATCCTCCAGAGTCCAGGTATTCTCTTCTTGGGTCTTTCCATTGTTGTTCAGGGAGGGACACCTTTCCCACAGACTCCACCAATTCCCATTGTCTGGCACCATGTGCCTGCTAGTGAGTCTGAGAGATGGGATTTACACCCAAGCATGTTGCAACCCCAAGTAAAACTGGTGTCCACTTAATAAAGATCCAAGGAAGGAAAGATTCTGAGATAAGCAGGAATGGCTGAGCTCATCTCAGAAGAGAGCTCTAGGGTTCAATTTCATTTGAATAGACTGGCCAGGGCTTCTTCATCCTGGCTTCTCGAAACCTCTTTAATGCCTTAGGCAAAATACAACTATAACTTGCTGCTGGAAGACACCACGTAGGAAAGTCAGGTGTGTGTGCGGGGTTCCCCTGTGTTGTCCCTGGAACTCCTGAACATTTCTATGGGGGTGCTGGAGTCAGGAACCCTGGCCCTCAGGCTTTGGCTTACTGGTTCTCTAGCCTGTGGCAGGGAGGGGACACCCCTCCATGTCCTTGACCTACCTTCCAGTTGCTCCAGGATACATTGAATTCCTAAAGAGCCTGTGCTGCTCCTGAGCCTCAGTGTGGCTCCACGGTGTGTTACTTGGCCTCTGGCAGCTGGAGCTCCAGTCCTGGGCTTTGGGTCTCAGGGTGTAGGAGGTGCTCTAGAGTGGGGCCTGCCCTAGCTGAGGGCCCTAGGTGGGGCTGGAAGTCAGCTGTGCCTGAAGCTATGAATCCATCCAACTTTGTAGCGGATGTAAGACTTTCACTTTCACCCTCTTCCAACAGTGGCCCATCTGTAGATTTCATTCCAGATGAACTGAATTAATATTCATTGTGACTGTGGCCAAGGCTAATAGTCACCTTCGTGGATAATTTGAAGGAGGATAGATGTCATGTGCGCACACAGACACACACACACACACACACACACACACACACACCAGTGCCACCAATTGTTAAATAAATACATACACACTGCAGAAAATTTAGAAGGTACAGAAAACTTTTAAGAAGAAGGAAACAGATATAAATGATATCCTATACAAAGACTGTTGGTGGGGCTGGGGAGATGGCTCAGTGGAATAAGTGCTTCCCTGGCAAGTGCAAGGGCCTGAGTTCAATCCCCAGTACAACCAAAAAAAAAAAAAAAAAAAAAAAACCCAAAGACTGTTGGTCTCTCTGCATAGCATTCTCCATGTTTCCTTCCTACTACATCCCCGGTTTTATTTACAGTCACAGTGGCAATGTGCCCAGGTAAAAGACAGTATTTCTTCACCTTCTTGTAAGTAGCAAGTGCTAATTGATTATATGGAGAAAGGAGGCCTACAGAACACTCCTAAATGGAGGGAAGGGCGGATAGAGAGACATGCATGCCCTTTGGCCGTTTCTTCTCCTCCCTGGAATGTAGATGTGAGATCTGGAACTCTAACAACCACCTTGGAATGTTAGTATTAAATCTATGTACTAGGGACACTGAAGTGAAATAGCAGAAAGAAATGGTGAGCTTGATGACTTGGTGTGTCTGCCACCCCTGCTCATGGAGTAGCTGCCTGTACTTCTACTAGAGAGAAGAAATTCTTAGTTTTTTTGTTTTAAGCTGTTGGGTCAGGTCTGCATCAATGACAACAAATCTCAGCCACCCCAGTACCTGACACAAGAGGAGGAGTATCCAGTGAGTGTTTAGGGGAACATGCTTCTCAGGAAAGAGGTTGACTACTGAGAAGAAAGTGAGCAGAAGAGCCCTGACTCTGCTCCACCACCAATTCCTAGAGCGAACCAATCGGCTGCTTTTTCTGTGCCTCTGTTTATTTCCTGTGAAGAATAAGAGTCACACTGCCCAGTCCCTAAGGACTCCTTATGACTTTTCCTTTCGGAATCTGTGGACCACACAGACTCGATACTCTTTGCTTCTACCGCTCACTGGCTTTGGAACTGTGGGTGAGTCAGACGCCAGGCCCTGGGAGTCTCGGTTTTTCATCTCAAACTACATGCTGTGAGAAATGAATATGCCAGAACTAATATGCTATTAACATGGTATAGTTGGTACACAGAAAACAGGAAAGATAAGATCATCCTGCAGTGCTCCTTCAGAAAAGGGGGTTTCTATTACCCAGATGGCTCCAGACTGAAGACAAACTGGTCTCCCTGGCCTCAAACAGAGCGTGCACTCTGGTGTTTGCCCAATGACCTCTACTACAAAGTGACCCTGCCATTCTGCCTCCCAGAAGCTGCCAGGCTGCTCCTGGACAGCCTTTTGGGGGACAAATGAATGAGGAGCTGCAAAGCAGCTCCATGCAGGTACAAGGGAGGAGCAGTCAAGCCCTCCTGAATGAAGCTCCAGGGACAGTGCGCTCCGTCCTCAGCAGACCCCTCCCAAGGGCGCCAGGGAAATCTGGCATTATTCACCTTCAGGAGAGGAAGCGGTGGCCATCCAAGGAGCTCCTTGCTTCTCATTGGCCCAGAGCTCTACCTGTAAGATTGTTTTCTGACAGGAAGTTCGGTTGTCCAGGCACACAATCTCCATGGCAACCCTTGCTTTTGAGACACTGAATGGAAACTGCTGGTGTGGAGAGGCCAGTAGCAGAATACTGATTTACCTGGGTGTCTATAACAATGGCTGCATCTCAAAACCTTTCCAGATACCCAAAGAGCTAAAAATATATCCCACTCTCTCTAAGGCTCTCCAGCCAGGCTAAGCATCTTAAAGTACCTCTCGGCTGACTCTGGCCTGATAATATTAGTGTCTTCAACTGCTTGGGCTTAGGGACGTGGAGTAGAGCAGAATCTATAAGGATCAGGTCTCGAGGGGTGCACTGAGAAGAGGTGGAGGGTGAAGACTGCCTAAGAGGAAACAGTGGGATGGGGGTGGGGGAAGTCAGAGAGTCCTCTCTCCTTGCAGAGGCCCAGGGATCTTGTTGGCTTATCCTAGACCATCTGGACATTTGTTTGTTCATTCAACAAACATGCATTTAGCCTATTCTGGCCAGGCTCTATGCCAGGCACTGGGATTTTATGTATGAAAAGAACATGTATGGTCCCCGCTATAGTCAGAGCTTACAGTAGATTTGAACCACTCAGGATTATTCCCAAAAGCCTAGAAAATATTCTATATATACCTGGATATCCTCTCTTCAAAGTAGTGAGTTCCTTCAACTTGAAGATCTCATTACTTATAACTGTGGCCCCATTTCTAGCACCTAGTAGGGCATGAGCTGCTGTGGGGCTGAATGGGACAGGTTGGATGGGGTGGCACTGCACTCATGGCTGTGGCCTGATCTATCGAATGCCACAGCTTCCCCATGGGCCTCCCAGAGGCTCCAATTGGCTTTGGAAAGTGCGTGCTCAAGCTGTGAGGTACTGCACTGAGGACAGATGAGGTGACCACTCCACTGGCACCTGCTAAGGGGGCTCAGGATGAAATGTCAGGCTGAATTAATTCCTAGTCTCCTTGGCAGGATGCACAGACAGCCCTCCCCCCTCCCAGCTCCTTCTTCCCGTAATCGTTACACATGTCATTCAGTTAATTCTGCCTTTCCCAGAGAAGGAGACTGCACAGGGCATAGAGCAGGCCACTCTTGCTCTGGAAAGGTAGGTGGCACTCACTCGGCCCCCATTGCAGCACCAGCCCCAGCCTTCTCCACAGGCAGATAAGTCTCAGATGAACATGGCACATGACTGTGACTGTTCTTGGGGAAGCAGCAGGGGTGAGCAGGTTCCTGAGGCACAAATGATGCACAAGCTGACGTGAGGACGGCACCACGGGCCATGGTGGGCGAGAACCCAGGGCTGGCTGGCTGGCTTGGGGCAGCCGAAGGCCAGCCTTCTGGATGGGCCCCAAGTCATTCTGGCTCTGCATGGATGGCTCCATGCAAATCCATCTTCCTTTCTGATGAGACAGCTCCACCGATGCCTGCAGGGACATTGGGCACAGAGCTGCTTCTAGCTGCCTCTGGAGCCCTGAGGGCACGTCAGAGGCTCTCTTTCCTGCTGCCATATTTTCTCCATCCTACAAGGCAGGGCCAGTCCCTGGTGGGGTGTTTCCTGCTCCTGCACATGTTGGGCAGTACTCTGCCACTGAGCCCTACTGCCAGCCCTTCCCTTCTGAAGAAGAAATTCGGGGCTACTTGGGTCTTCATCGGTAACTGATCACCTGCCTCTCCTGGTGTCCTCCTGCTGGGCTTGGGACAGGGGAGGAACCTACTGCATAGACCCAGAAGTAGCATGAGTGCTTTAGGGGTACTGGTACAGCCCGTACCTGCCTTCTGCCTGGCCAGGTGACAGACTGTTTCAGGGCATCACCTGAGATGCTTTTTACCACCCCTCCCTCTGACCTGAGTTTCCCTCAAAGCCTGTCTGATGATGTTTCCCAGACCCCAGTGGACTCTCTCACATCTCTATAGAGGAAGAAATAACAGAGAACAACAGCCAAGTGGGCCTGCTCTGGGAGGCAGTTGTACATTTGTGACTTGTGCAGAGAAAGAGTTGTGAGTCTAGGATCAGAAACTAGGACCCAGTCCTGTCCTTCCCCTAGGCAGCCTTAGCTAGGGCAGTAGACCCTCAGGGGAATCAACTGGGACAATGCACATTCCAGGCTCTGAACAATAACACGGGACAGTGTGCAATGTCTCACCTACCTCGTGGTTTGCACAGAGCTAAGCCCTATGATAGATAAGAAAATGGTGGCCTCCACCCTCCAGAATTCTGCACACACCCCAAGGCTGTAAGCAGGGTAGCAGCTGCCACCATTTGTCCTAGTTCTTTAGGGAGAACACATGTGGGACCAGAGGGCACATGGAGAAATTATGACAAAGCGCCATCCAGGGTAGTGAACACTACTGGCGATGGGGAAGGACAGGAAGGTGGAACTCTGACCTGTCCAGTGTCATCAGCGTCTCCATGGAGGAAGCCCTTGTAAGCTGGACTGTGATGACACAGTTATGCACCACATGGTGACTTTTCTGTCTGTGCATGACATCATATATGTTGGTGTTCTCATACCATTATATCACCTGGCGAAGCTGTAGCCATCCTAGTTTTTATAAGTGCCTTCTGGGGTTTGCACAAGCTCACAACCACCCGAGGAGGCATTTTGCAGGGGAGATGCACCATCAGGCAATGCGTGCCCAGCTAGGCTGCGAGGAAGAGTTGGCAATAGGATGGGGCTGGGTGGTGGCTGGATGGGACCCAGGGAGCAAAGGACTAGCAGTCCATTCACTATGGGGTGACACTAACAGCCCATCTAGGAGGTGGCAGGAGGTGAGGTGCTTAAGACCTTAGGGCTCTGGGCTCCCACTGGAGGTCTGCACTCACTCAGCACTTGCTGTGGGCAATTGTAATCAGCCTGAATCTTAATTTCACCACTAAGAGTTGCTACCAATACCCGTAGAAAGCAACTGCTCTGAGGATCGTTTAGACCCAGGCCAAAGTTCTGTGCCTCTCTGGCTACCTGAGCCAGCAAATTCACTGCCCTGAGTCTCAGGTTTCTCACCTTTAGAGTTCTGAAGACTCCTCTTCCTGAGGCAGGGTTAGAGTTAAACAAGATCTATCAGGTATTTGGCATATGGTGGCTGCTCTACGAATGTGATGATTTATCATTCTACCCCAGGGAAGAATGGTACTGGAAAGATTTCTGTGCAGAGAGGGAGGGTTTGAGCTTGGCAGTCACTGTCTCCCTTGTGACTCTGGTGAACACTCCAAATGCCTCCACCAACAAAGTCCTGCCTGTGCCCAAAGGGACAGTCCAGTGATGAGTAAAGCCTCTCTCCACCCTTCTCCCAGGGTGGGTGCCAACAGATTCACCAGGCCCAACCACAGCTTTCATCTCCCAAAACCCAAGTGACCAGCTGAGTATCTGTAGCCAAGGGAGGGAGGGAATTTACAAGGGCTCTCCTCTGGCCGACAGGCGTGCATTGTGAGCCTCATTTCTTTGGTGGAAGGGAAAAGAAGCAATTTCAATGGATTTATGTTCTTGAGCCACAGAACCTGGATGTCCTTTGTCAGCCATGAAGCCTTTGAGCTCTCGTAGCTACCCTGCCAATGCCTGGCAAGGTAAATGCACTGGGCTTCTAGGCCCAGGGCTTTGGGGACCTTGATTAAGAGTGGGAGTGGAGAGGGCTGGCCAGATAGCTCAGCAGACTAAGTGCCTGCTTAGGCAAGTGCAGGGAGCAGGCTTCGATACCTGGCATCACATGCTGCACCAGCAGTTCCCAGGTGCACTGAGCCAGCCACCAGCCTCTGAGTCCCGGTGTGGTGGTGCATGCCTATAATCCCAGAACTGGGAGGCTGCAAGCAGGAGGATCACTACAAGTCTGAGCTGTGTAGTGAGACCCTGTACCAAATATTTAAAAAAAAAAAAAAAAAGGAGTGGGATGGGATGAAATGGGCTGCTGGGGGTGACTCCCAGATTCACCTCCTGGTCAGTCCTCAGAGAAACCAGCTGGAGCAGCCAGACCACTCGGACTTGTTCTGAGTCTACCTAACTTGGAACCACTGCACGCAGCAGCTTGACTATACAGCAAGACCCAAACAAAACATCATGAACAACCAGCTCATTTAAGTGCTTCTTTCTCTCTTAACAAATAACCCCCGATTTTTGCCCTCTAAGCAAATTCTGATATGGTCTCTTCCGCAGTTCATTTTCTTGGCCCGTCAAGCGTGAAGCCCTCTACCTGCTCTCTCTGCAGAGCAGGTCTAGCATGCAGGGGTGGGAGCCATCTCGTGGTCCCTCACATGGAGATGCTTCAGGGCCCAAGGCCAGTGGTCCTCTCTCCAGGCATTCCCTGCTGCCCTCTGGGTAGGAGCAGTGCCACACGGGCTACCCAGCCGCTTCCCTCTGTACACCTGCGTGGGGCCCCACCCCAGCTCTTCCTCTTCTCAGCCTCTAGTGCTGACGTCAGAGGCAGGCACATCAGCTGAGCCTGCAGAAGGAAGGCCAGGCCTTCCTGGCAGCCCAGGGGCTTTGCTTTGGGAGCAACTGCCTACTTTCCCACCCTGTGCCTTGTCTGCGTCTCCCCCTTTTCACTCCTCTTCTCCTCCCAATGAAGCTTGGGCCTCCTCTAGGCCACAGGCAGGACCTTTCCCACTGTGCTCTTGCCATCCATCTGTTTTCCCTCTGGGCAGGAAGTCACAGGTACCCCTTCCCACCCTCGGACCAACCACACGAGCATATTTCTGAGAGGATAATTCCGTCACTTTCTGAGGAGTTTCCTTCCACAAACGGCTCAGGCTTACGCACTGATGCTGAATTTGGCTCACAATTTATTCTAAGCAGCTCAACCGCCTGGTCTCACACAAATCATGAGGTAGGGGAGGATAATTCTGAATTTATCTTTCTTTGTTCCTGCCTTCCCTCCCGCCATTGGTTGAATTGTTCATTCACTGATTCATTAATTCTTTGTCTTACAGAGCCTCAAGCATCAGCGGGTGTGAGTTGCACAGGGACTTGCTGGGACGGTGCCCCAGGGGAGCTGTGGCCAAGAGGGAGTTAGACAACAAGTAGCTTTGCAGAAGGAAGGGTATCCAGGACAAAGGGGGTAGGGAAGCCTCCTGGGGGTGCTGTGGAGATGGGGTGGGGGGGCTGCCCTGCCATATGGAGGAACAAAGGGAGTTGCTGGGGCGCATGCGAGAGCTCAGCAGTCTAAAGCACCTGCTCAGGCAAGCCTAGGCAGGCACAGAGGACTAGGGCTCGGACCCCAGCACCACATCCACAAGGCAGGCTGGAGCCAGTCAGAAAAAGAGAAAGGGAGTTGCCTCTGGGAACCATCTGGAAGACAGAGGCTTGTGTTTGGCAGGAGGAAAGAGGAAGTAAAGAGAGTGATGACCCCTTCCTGTTAGCAACTAATTCCGGCTAAGGTGTGAATTGTTCACTGAGGAAAGTGTTAGTTACCTAGATACGATAGCTTCAAGGCCCTCCTTGGAGGACTGCCTGTTTTCATTGTCGCTGCCTGCGGCCTCGGATTCAAAATGGGCTGCTGGTCACTATGTGCAGCCTCCCAGCATCTTCTTCAGTTGCAGAAACTGCACTTTCTAGCAAGCATGGTGGGGTATGTCTGTAATCTCAGAACTCTAGGAGGCTGAGGCAGCCCCTGAATTCAAGTCTTGGAAATTTAGTTAGACCCTATATTAAAAATCTTCTTTAAAAAATGTTTAAAGCTGTGATGTAGTTCACTTCAAAGGTTCTGAGTTCAATCTCCAGTACCAGATGGGGAAAATATGGAAAAAAGAATATTCACCTTCTGTAAAATAGAGACGATAATCTCCACCCTGGCACTGCTATGTGGGCTCAAGGGCACGTTATGAAACGAATGGCCTAACTCACGTGCATACATCACATGATAGACACTCAGACAAGTTGCTTTTACCTCAAAAACTTAAACACAAGATTATCATATGACCCATCAATTCCATATCTGGGTAGATAGCCCAGAAGAGAGAAAACAAGGATTCAACCAGGTCTTTGTATACACATATGTTATGGTTTGTGTCTAGGTGTCCCCCAAAAGCCTCATACAGTCATGTGGCGGCTTCTGGAGTTTGTGATTGATTACTGAGGGTGAGGGTGCTGCACCCGCCCTGGGGCAGGTAATTTGCATTAAGATGTAAGAAGGGAGCGAAGCCAGCTAGCTGCCTGAGCTGCTGCATATTTCACTACCTTTTTTTTTTTTTTTTTTGTCTTTTTGAGACAGGGTCTCACTATGCAGTTCAGGCTGGCCTTAAGCTCACTTTGTAGCTCAGGTTGGTCTCAAATTCACAACAGTCCTGCCTCAGCCTCCCGAGTGTGGGATTACAGGCATGTTCCATCACACCCGGCTTCACTACAATTTTTAAAGAAGAAATGTTGTTTTTACTTTCTTGTCAGAAGCAAAGACTCTACCAACTTAAAAAAATTTTTTTTAGGAATGTGGACAAGGGCAGAGTGTCCGTGACACTTCTAAAAGGCAGCCAGCCCTGAGCTTGATGCTTTGGCAGCAGCCACGCCTGCCCAAGGTCCCAGTGGGAGGACTGATGAAGCGGACTTCTATCCAGGCCAGTGAGTTTATCTATCAGGCTCGCTGGGAGGGAGCTGGAGCTGGGTAGAAAAGGGAAGCAGGTTAGCATCCCCTGCACAGCAGGTGAGCCAGGTGCCCTGCATGCAAATAAGCAGCCTGTCGCCACCCTCAGCTTCTGCCCTCAGTTGCCAGCAGGCCCCTGCCCCCACTGTGGACAGAGCCAGGGAAGCAAAGGGCAAAGCACAAGGGGCATCGTTTTCCAATTATTAGTTGGATCTAACAGCCCAGAAGACTTCTCCAGGGCCTTCAGAAAACGTGGCTCTTAAGGCCAGCACTGCTTTGGCCTATGACAGCAGCAGTGTCTCTGGGTCCAGCCCTTGAGTAATCGGGCTTGACTGGCAGGAGTCACAGTGCTGAAGCTAAGCGTTCAAGTTATGAGGCAAGAAGGTCTAGAAGCACCCCTGGGCCCTCACCTTGGAAGGGTCCTGCATTGGCCAGCGTTCCCTCGAAATCATACCCCTCAAGTACTAGGAATGACCCAAAGAGGCTGGGGTTCTGAAACGAGGGCCCCATATTTCCTGTATCTCCCCGCCTCCCAAGTTTACAGCTGTCAGGAGTCCCACTGCAAAATATGATTAGCAGTACAAATTGAAAGCTCCAACTATAAACAATCGCTTTGTGCCAGTCACCACTGATGGAGTCCCCACTCAGTATCAGTAATGTTAAAATTCAGTCTTTGCTCTCAGCTGGATAGGAAACAGAGATCTGTCAAAGAAAAATTTCCAAAAAGTTAAAACCACAAATCTCATAAATACGGAATGAACATGGGTCAGATGTTTTGTTGAACTTATTAACAAGGAAACCAAGTTGGTTCAATGAATACTTGAGAAATTAGCATTTAACGGGTAGATATGTCAAACCAAGCATGGTGGTGCACAAACCTATAATTACCAAACTTGGGAGGCTGAGGCAGGAGGATCGCCAAGGATTTGGAGTCAGCCTGAGCTACAGAGTAATTTGAGCCCAGTCTGAACTGTAGATCAAGACCTTGTCTCAAGAAACAAAAATAAAATAAGATAAAGACATAACCAAAACAATTTTTTCAAGTTAAAGACAAATTTGGCTAATGTCCCACAAAGGTACTTTTCCTTCTATATAGAAATCACTGGAACCCTACCAGACTCCACAGCTTGAACCCTTAGTTCAAACTGATATTAATGAAGCCCTTAGCTCAAACTCTTAATAAATGAAAAAGTCAATATTTTCTGCTAGAGTGGCACTTTCCATTAGATGTATAATTTCAATCCCGTGTATACTTTAAATATTTCTAGTATCCACACTATAAAGCAAAATCAAGGGCTGGGGAGATAGCTCAGAGGTCTAAGGGCCTGAGTGTGATCCCTGGTACTGCATGCCATGCAGGCCCTGGAACTCAGTGTGGTGGCATACTCCTGCAATTCCAGTGCTGGAGAGGCTGAGGCAGGAGAATCACTGTGAGTCCAAACTGCAGTGAGTGAGACACTGTACCACATAAATTAATAAAAGGTTTTTAAAAATGAAAAGCAAAAGCAAACATGTGCAATTAATTTTAGTATTTTATTTAACTGAACCAGCCCAAACTATTGTCATTTTGACCTGTGGCAGTAGCCATACTGCCAGTGTTCATTAATTAGCTCCCTCTGGACTGTCCAGTTCTAGAGAATTGATCTCTGTAGGGATCTGGTAAGCACAGCTTCTGTGTGACTCTGAAAGAACGTATTGCTTTCCATTTGGATCACTCTTCCTGACAAAACTCTATAAATTCTTGTGACCTGGTTAGCCAGTGCTACAGGAAGACCCTTCAAATGGTTTGTGAAGAGAGTTAAGCAAACTTCCGGTGTAGCTCAGGTTCACATGGAGGTGTCTGGGGCTGTGGCAGAGGGGAGACCAGTAAATACTCCACAGGGCACAAGAATTTTCAAGGTGAAGGAAGAGGGAGAGGACACTGTGAGTGTGGGATCCAGAGCAGGGCCATGCTGAAGCTTCAAGAACACTGGTACATGTGTGTGGCTGGACAGTAGGATGCATGGTCAGTGGGGTAGAGGGGCTGCTGAAGGCTGGGACTGGCTGAACCCAAAGGTCAGGGGTCTGAATGGCCACAATGAGGGGCCTGATCCACATCTAGAAAATCAGAAGCATGAGCAGAGCTGTCTTGTACCAAGCTCCATCAAGGTGTTGCCAGCCACAGGACAACCTAGTTGTGAACAAGGATAGAGTTCATGTCACAGCTGGTAGCTCAACATGTTTTCTAAGCATCAACTGCCCAAATCCAGGGTAGAGGAAGCACTGGCAGATGCAAAGTGGTTGCTAAGGTCAGGATAGAATAAGCAGCCTTCTGGACCCAGGGGAGGCTGGAGGATGATTTATGTGCGTTGGTGACTTTGAAGCTGATACTCTGGCAGCCCCCATGGCTAAGTTCATGTGAGACAGGAGAATCCCAGCCTCCTCAAGTGCAGCCTCTGGCAAGTGCAGCAGGAGAGGGCACGGGCTGGGCTGTTCTTATCCCCATCCTCTGGAGGGAGATAAGAGTCACCTTTGATTTCTCTCGCTCTTTACATCTGAGAAGCCCAGCATCCTTTATGGGCATTCCCTGGGATGTTGGTCTATAACTCCTCATGAGAGACAGGTCAAACAAGGGCAGGGCAGGCTGGAACAGGCCCACAGAGCACAAAGAACCAGCAACTCTAAGTTCTCAGAAATATACCTCTACAACAATAGTGCATTATTCAAAGAAGTTGTCGACCACAGCCATTTACAGCTCAGCTTAATATTATGGCCCCAGGATGTATACTTCATTTTTATACTTTTCTGCTGGATGGTTAAGACCTAGATAGATCAAGACTTATATACCAACACATGAACTTTATATTTCCTATGTGGTCAGTGAAGTCCTCTCAGGGTTTATCTTGTAGTCCTGTGCATTATTCTGTAGTTCCTTTGTCTGTGTCATCCATGTGGATGAGTCACGGCCAATGCTTGACCAGTTTGCTCTCTGTGAGAGCTTGAGAGAAAGTTTTCTTTTCATGTGACTCTCCCCAGGCACACTATAGAACTTCAATCTCTTTCCTCCGTGGCTCCATAATCTCCTTGTTCAGAAAATTTGGAGCTCACCTGAGTTGCATGATGTTGCAGTATAAGTTCTCCTATGTTCTGAGTCTTCGCTGACCTTGAAAGGCTAGGGCCACAATGTTGTGTGGTTTCGAGTTCAAGCACCTAAGTTAGCTGAATGACAATGGAGTGCCCACCTTTGACAGGTGTAGACAAAGGAAGTGGTGTAGAAAGAAAAAATCATGATGTGTGTATAGACAGTACAGTTGGGATAGATAATGCTGTGCTTCTACATAATTCTATGAGAGGCAAGATCTGCACTAATGGTGGTTGGACAGGATATTATGTCGGCTTCTAGTACTATGGTCATCCACTAGGAAAATAATTATTGAATTTTTTATATAATTCAGGTATAAAAAATAAGATAAGTAAGCAGCTACACTCTTAATTCACTGATAAGAGATATGTGCTAAAATAATATCTGTAAATATAATATCATGTATGCACCTTATACAATACCAAAACATTATGAAAACAGTTTGCAATGTATTAATTTATCGAATCTGTATTGTTAAGGTGTCTTGAAACTGTCTGATTAACATTTGTAGTTCAATAAAATAAAAATTAAAAAAAGAAATATACCTCTAAATCCCTACCCCATCAAGGTCAAAAAGAAATGGACTGGTTTTTTCTTACTTGTAATTCTACCTGAAACAAAATACATACAGAGAACAAATTTCCTTAGCAGAGGGCCTATGGCTACCGAGAGTGAGAGTCTAGGAGGCTGAGCAGTCCAACTGCTTCTCTCCATGCTGCATGCCTGTATAAATCTGGGGGCAGGCTGGGGGTCATAACTCAGCTTCTCTGGGGCTGCCATGTTTCTGAATGGCCTGTGTAAGCCACAGCCACTAGGGTTCTAGTTCTCCTTTGCTGTGCAGTCACTATAGGAAGAGCTGACCATCCAGTCAAAACAGAAAAGTCCTGATCTAATCTCCTTAGAGATGGACTTGTCCGGCTTCTACTACCCCCTCTTTGCCATGAATTGGTCACCAGTGGGCTTTCCATGAGTGCTTTCTGATCCAGGGGTGAGTATGGGGTGTGGCAGAGAGAAAACCACACACAACCCAGAGCCGCAGATGCCCACACTGGAGCCTAGGGAATGGATCCAGCCATCAGCTCCTGGGCCCATGTGTAGAAATGAGAATCCATGCACATTCTTTTATTTGGGGGGGGGGGACTATTGGGGATTGAATCCAGGGCCTTTGTACCTCATCAGTTTTACTTTTTTTGGGGGGGTACTGAGAATCGAACTCAGGACCTCACTTTTACCAGCCAGGCACTTATGCTGCTTTTTATTTTTATCTTTTATTTATTTATTTATTTATTTGGTGGAACCTGGGATTAAACTCAGACACTTGTGCTTGCCAGGGAAGCACTTATTCCCTTATTCCACTGAGCCATTTCCCTGGCCCGAAAACTCTTTTTTTTTTTTTTTTTATGGTACCAGGGATTGAACTCAGGACCTTGCACTTGCCAGGCAGGTGCCCAGTTCCTTGCTTTTTATTTTGAGACAAGATCTCACTAAATTGTCAAGTTGTCCAGGCTGGGCTTGAACTTTCTTTAACTTTTTAAATTTATTCGCACACATTTGCCATTCACGCCATTTACAGTCCTCTTGGAGGGCGATTACCTATCCATATCATAGTCTGTATTTGTCACCCCCTCCCCTTCATCCTCTTTCTGGCTCCCCCTTGGTTCCTTTATCACCTTTCCTGTGTTTATTGGCATTACATGTGTTTATGCTGACTGGAGTTCCAAGATCCTGTACAAGGCACATTATTTCTCTCGTTTCCCCTCCCCTCCCTCCTCTCCTTTCTCCCTTGGACACTTCTCTCCTAGAGAAGATCTACCCCCTTGGCCCTTTCTATCCATCTTTTATCTTTTTTTTTTTTTGGTTGTTGGTACTTTGCCTCACTCAAATGAGGGATAGCATATGGTATTTAAGCCTGTGTGTCTCATTGATTTCACTCAACACTGTATTTCCCAAGTGCATGTATTTTCCTACAAATGCCTCATATTTGTCATTCTTGAACTTTCCATCCTCCTACCTCAGCCTCCCAGTGTGCCCCATAACACCTGGCAATGTTCAATGTTACATTAAAGCTCCAGTGTGATTTCCAGCTATTTTCCAAATATCAGATACAGCTTTGGTTGATCCCCTGCCATGTACACTGCTAGCACCACCAACTGAGATCCTCTGGTCACTCTGCTTTCTTTCTTCCATCCACTGCCAGACCTAGCCCTCCCAGTCTAGCTGAAGACGGCTGTGCTCTTTCTCACCCACTTAGGTTTTCTTAAAGGTGCTCTAGTGAAAGTGACTAATTATGTTGGGAAGAGTTCATCCAGACAGGGAGGGAGAGAGGGAGGAAGGACAGGAAGTCTTATGGAGCGTCACTCTCTGAGCTCAGTATTAGGGACCCAGGGTTTCACTGAGAGTCTGTGAAAACCTCCTAAATTGGCAGTATTACCTCTAACCTGACAGGTGTGGAACTGTAGCTCAGTCATATTAAGCAAGTTAGCAAAGATTGTCAGTCAGGGGTAGAAGCTGGGCTAGAGTTTGAGGTCCACTTTCTGTCCAGATTCAGTCCCCAGGAAAGCCCACATGAACTACAGAAATCAGTGACAGGGCAAAGGCCTGAGTAAAGATTTATTGAATGGACTAAAAATCAGCCATCAGGGCCAACTAACTCCAGCTGTCTTCACAGCTCTCCAGGCCCAGAATCTAGCTTTAGACTGACAGTTCTTCACAGTGCAGAAAGAACTTCCCTGGTGAAAGCTCTGGGTCCTCTTTCTGGAAAATTCCCTCACATAAACATAGACCTTGGTGGCAAATTAGGAATTGCATGGGCTTAGAGAGTCAGCAAATTCCCTCTGAAGCCCCAGTTTCCATGAGGTCCTAGGCAAAGAGAAAGCTGGAGGCTGGGCAGAGGAAGAGTCGGAGCACTGGTGGTAGGGAAAAATAGCTAAGAAGAGGTGTCCTAAGAGGACAGGAGGGAGCCTCGGCTCCCCCAAGGCAGCACTGCCTGGTGTGTGAGGTCATCTGGAGGCACAGGAGGCTGCTTGGGGCTGAGGCAGGGCTCAGGCCATCCCAGAACTCGCCCTAACAAGGGAGGTGGTACTCTGTGTCACGGCTCAGCTTCCTAAGTCTCCACTTAGGAAGTGAATTACAACCTCTTCCACTGGAGCTAGCAGCACCCACAGTGAGAATAAATCCAAGTGGTCTTGGACTTCCACTGCCAAGGACAGGGTGGCATCAGGCTCACCCAGGCACAAGTCAGCCTGTTAAAAATAGTGATTATGTGGAGAAAACATCCCCAGAAAAAGAAACCCAACTAATCTTTGCTGGCCTGGAACACTCGCACCGTGACCTACCTCCGAGGTGAGACGGCCCATGTCTTCCTTGAATTCTCATCCTTTCCTTTCATTCACAGCTTGCTCAGCAGACACTCAGGCAGGGCATGCGGCATCTGCCCAGCTATTCTATTTCCAGCCTGTTCAGTTATCTTGGGCCCGTGGCTTTGGTCCCAGGGGGTGGGCCTCTCCTCCCTTCCTTTACCCCCTTCTTCTTCCTGCTCCTTCACTCTCCCTCTCTCATTATTTTCTCCTCCTTTCCCTCCTTTTCTAGTCTCTTTCTATAGACTGCTGTCATGTTAGTCCTCTTCCTGTTACCCAAGATAATCAGGGTAAAAGAGAAAAGGTCTGTTTAGGGCCACAGTGTCAAAGACTTCCATCCACATCCCTTGGCCCTGTTCCTTTGGGTGTGGGTGGCACAGTGCAGTAGTGCAAGGAGGGGACAAATTCCCTTCATGCAGGCCAGGTGGCAAGGATGGAAAGGCAGGGCCCTAAAGCCCTAGCTTCTTTCTACCGAGTCCGGCCTCCTAAAGTTCGCTCCACTTCCCAGAGGTGTCCTGGGCTGAGGACCAATCCTCAGCACACAGGCTTTGAGAGACAGCTAAGAGCCCAACTGTAACACCCATTTCTCCTCAGTCCTCCTGCTGTGCTTCTCATACCTTGTGTCTTCTTGGGGTGCCATTTCCCAGGGCCCACAGGAATGTGACATTCACTGAGCACAGTTCAGTCGCCTGGGGCTAGGGAGCTTTCACATATTCTGCTTCTATCTCTTCTCAGCAGGTTATGCAGGAGATGTATGATCCCCCTCTCCATCCCCAGAGGAGTGACAATGCCTGGGCAAGGTTAGGTCACCAGCACCAATGCTCATGGCAGCCAGAATTAGCTGATCATGGACAGTGAGATGAAGATGGTGATGGCGCTCGCGCGGAGGGCCTACCCATGACCGTGTCTGCCCATAAAGCCAGAGGTAGAGGCACAGGCCAGAGCCAGCCTAAGAGGTTTAGGTCCAAATGAGCCGGTGAAATGTTACCCACAGTGAGGCAGAAGCCTTTGCCTCCTGGGCTTGTTGGGAGGACCGCTCTGCCCAGAGGGCTTGGACCAATGTTCTGCCCTGTGGCAACGCTCAAAGGCAGTGCTGTGCCTTCCAGAGGCAAAGGCTCTAGGAGTTGGGGAGCCCCTCCCCCTCTTTCTCATTCAATCGTTGTACCCCTTGGCTGAGGTCACTTCACAGGGAGAGGTCTAAAGCCAGGTCATACACTGGCCTGCCTTGGACCAATGAACACAGCACCTGCCAGTCTCTCTGTCTATGGACAACTTCTGCAACCAGGAATTTTGTTCAAGCGCGCAACTGAGCACCTAACTAGTACCCTGGAGAGTTGTGGAGGGCATGTGACTCAGAACACCCATCATGAGGGCTGAGAAGGAAAAGGATAAGACAAGATAAGACTCAGGCCAGGCCGTAAGCACATGGCTATTCCAAGAGACCAAGCCAGCTTGAGCTACTGAGAACAGGAAGGAAAGGCTGTTGGAGGCCTGGGGAGCAGGGCAGGTAGAGGGTTATCAATGGGAACCCTGATAGACATGGAGACTGGACTGGCAACTGGTGGGGGTGGTAGGAGCACCACATCCTGCAGAATGTTCTGGATACATCCCAAGACCCAGATGTGCGCTGGAGTGACAGCTGTGAATGACTGAGGTAGACAGAAGCTAGCAGTGGACAACTAGCCCATTCGCTGCCCACTTGCTTTTTTTGCTGTTCAGCTCTAAACTCTTGAGCCGGGGGCGGAAATCAAAAATGTCTGTAAGGAAAGCATTGATAGGCGAGGGGAAAGCATTACGGCCTTTACATCGAGGGCCCGGAAGGCGGGTCTGAAAGCTTGACCTCCTGGGGCCACCGAATGGCATGGATCTGGGTGCCAGGGTGACTCCTGTGTCCCAGTTGGAAGAGACCACACCCTCCTGGCCACCACGGCGAATAAAGCCCTCACCGGCCCTGGAAGGTGAGAGAGGCGATGCCGAGGACGAGGGCAAGGCTGGCGGGCCTCGGGCTGTTGCCAGAGATCTAAAGTCACATTCTACGCTGGCCTAATTGGAAATGCCCACCGCCCCATGGGAAGATTTACTGGCGTCTTGGAAGGCCTGTGTAAATAATATGAAAAAGCTGCTCTCAACTTCACCCAACCTTTTAAAAGAAAACTTGCTGCATGTGGACAGTATAGATGTGAAGAGGTGGCCGACATACGATAAAGTAATTAGAAAAACTACACGTCTTAGAAATGTCCATTTGTTTAAAAACAAATGACAGAAAAGAAACATCTTCTGGAAGTGAGTTTTTGAAATGGACTTTTTTAGATTGTCTGGAGAAGCGACACTAGGATTTGTAACTTGTCCATGTTTGTTCTGAGGGTTAGAGGACACGGGGCAGAAAACAAAAGGTCCACTACCATACTGATTGCATGCAGAAGATGTTTGTATTGTACCCATTGTTTTGTGTGTGCATTTTAGTCTTCATATATATATATATATATATATATATATATATATATATATATATATATATATATAT
>PVKA01004258.1:0-100779 GCA_004027165.1 Ctenomys sociabilis
CTTAACTTGATAAAAGCCATCTATGACAACCCAAAAGCTCATATAATCCTAAATGGGGAAAAACTGAAATCTTTTACTCTGAAATCAGGTACAAGAAAAGGATGTCCTCTATCACCCCTCCTATTCAATATAGTCTTGAAATACTTAGCAACAGCCATTAGAAAAGAGGGAAAAATAAAAGGAATAAGAATAGGTAAAGAAGAAGTTAAATTATCACTATTTGCAGATGATATGATACATTACTTGGAAGACCCCAAAAAGAAGCTACTAGAACTGATAGGGAAATTCAGTAGCATAGCAGGATACAAAATCAGTACTCAAAAGTCAATAGCATTCCTCTACACAGATAACAAGCACACTGAAAGGGAAACAATAGAAACAATACCTTTTACAATAGTACCACGGAAATGAAACACCTTTGAATTCACTTAACCAAGAAAGTCAAAGATCTTTTCATGGAAAATTACAACTCCCTAAGAAAAGAGATTATAGAGGATTTCAGAAAATGGAAAGATATTCCCTGCTCCTGGATCGGAAGAACCAACATCGTGAAGATGGCAATACTCCCAAAATTGCTATACAGATGAAATGCAATCCCTATCAAACTGCCAGCAACATACCTCCCAGACTTAGAGAAATCATTCCTATAATTTATTCGGAAACACAAATGACCTAAAATAGTAAAGGCAATCTTGGCCAATTAAGACAAGGCAGGAGGCATCATAATTCCTGACTTGAAATCATACTACAAAGCAACTGTGATAAAATCAGCATGGTATTGGCAACAAAATAGACCTGAGGATCAGTGGGATAGATTAGAAGATGCAGAGGCATCTACAATCACACTCAGCCATCTGATCTTCCACAAAGGGGCTAAACAAGCTCACTGGAAGAAAGATAGCCTCTTTAACAAATGGTGCTGGAAAACATGGCTTTCTACATGCTGAAAACTAAAACTTGACCCAGCTCTATCACCATGCACTAAGTTAAAGTTAAAATGGATTAAAAATCTAAACATTAAAACAGAAACACTCAATCTCCTGGAAGAGAAAGTAGGAGGAACTCTTGAAGACATAGGGGTAGGTAAAGAGTTCATGAACAAACATATATTCGCACGGGAAGCACTTGAAAGAATTAACAACTGGGATCAACTCTTCTTAAGGTGCTTCTGCATGTCAAAGAAATTGTCAACAGAGTGAAAAGACAACCCACAAATTTTGAAAAAAATCCTAACTAATAAGCAGTCAGACAGAGGTCTACTATCTAGAATATATAAAGAACTAATACATAACAGGGCCCTCAAATTTAAAGACCCAGTTCAGAAATGGGCATCTGAGATGAATACACACTTCTCAGAGGACAAAATTAAAGAAGCAAATAAATATATGAAAAAGTGCTCCACATCGCTAGTCATCCTTGAAATGCAAATAAAAACAACACTGAGATACCATCTTATTCCAGAAAGAATGGCTATCATAAGGAAATCAACCAACAACAAATGTTGGAGAGGTTGTGGGAATGTAGACTGGTACAACCATTGTGGAGGTCAGTGTGGAGACTCCTCAAAAGAGTAGGACTAGAAATCCCATTCAAGCCTGCTATCCCCCTACTGGGAATTTTCCCAAAGGAACTGAAAACATTGTATCATACTGATATATGTGTACCTATGTTTATAGCAGTGCAATGTGTGATAGCAAAATCTTGGAAACAACCAAGATGTCCATCACATGAGGAATGGTTGAAAAAGATGTGGTATTTATATATAATGTAGTATTACTCAGCTGTTAAGAATGATAAGTTTGAAGCATTTATACAAGTGGATGCCACTTGAACATATACAATAAGTGAAATAAACCAGACACACATGTGTAAATATCGTATAGTCTCCCTAGTATAACAAGCAAAAAGCAGAAATACAAATGGAAGCGTACAACAACAACTAAAATCAATTGAGTCTGGTAAGGCAAAGTGAATGGCATGTACTGCAGGATACTAATCAGCTTTTCTTCTGGATGGTTAACAACTTATGTTCACAGATCAAAGTTGGAGAAATAGAAGAGCCACAAGGCTAGCCAACATTTTTGCCCTAGCCTTTCAAGGTCAGCGAAGACTCAGGACATAGGAGAACCTGTACTGCAACATCATGAAACTCAGTTGAGCTCCAAATTTTCTGAACAACGAGATTATGGAGCCACAGAGGAAAGAGATCGAAGTTCTATAGTGTGCCTGGGGAGAATATCATGGAGAAAAAACTTTCTCTCAGGCTCTCACAGAGAGCAAACTGGTCAAGCATTGGCTGTGACTCATCTACATGGATGACACAGACAAAGGATCTACAGAATAAGGTACAGGATTACAAGATAAACCCTGAGGGGACTTCACTGACCCCATAAGAAACATAAAGTACATGTGTTGGTATATAAGTCTTGCTCTATGTAGGTCTTAACCATCCAGCAGAAAAGTATAAAATGAAGCATACATCACAGAGCCATAATAATAAATTGAGCTATAAATGGCTAAGAAGTTGACAACTTCTTCAGATAACTCACCATTGTTGTGGAATGCTGGACTGTGTAGGACTATGTTGTCGAGTTCAAGCACCTAAGTTAGTTGAATGACAATGGAGTGACAGGTGTAGAAAAAGGAAGGGGTATAAAAAGGAAGAATCATGATGTGTGTGTATGGACAGTACAGTTGGGATAGATAACGCTGTGCTTCTACATAATTCTATGAGAAGCAAGATTTGCACTAATGGTGGACACGATATTATGTCAGCTTCTAGTACTATGGACAACCACTAGGAAAATAACAAGGTAGAAAGTATTAATTATTGAATCTTTGATGTAATTCAGGTATAAAAAATAAGATACGCAAACAGCTACACTCTCTTAATTTACTGTTAAGAGACATGTTATAATAATGTCTGTAAGTATAATATCATGTAAGTACCTTCTATGATACCAAAACATTATGAAAACAGTTTGCAATGTATTAATGTGTCAAATATATCTTGTCAAGGTGTCTTAAAAAAAACTATCTCATTGATATTTGTACTTCAATAAAACAAAAATAAATAAATAAATAAATAAAATATAATAAAAAATGAAAAAAAAAGAATAAAATTGTTGACCTGTCTCAAAATGAGATACAACCTTTTTTTTTAATCTTTGATGGTTATGGGGCTGCTTTTGAACTGGGACAGTGACTTTTTGACCCCTTACCTTTGAAATTAAAGCATCATCTCCTCCTGGGAGTCTAGCCTGTTGTACTCACACAAGGATAACATCACTGGCTTTCCTGGAATTCAGGTGTTTTGATTTATGCCACTGGCTTTGCTGGTTACTGACTTAGTCTGTGAGTTTCAGGAGTTACTCGCCTGCTACTTGGGTAACCACGTTTCCTGGAGTGAATCTCTTTTTCCCTATTAGTGCAATTTCTCTGGAAGACTTTGAATAATGCTCTTCAGTGTACAAGATGTGACTGAAATAACATAATGAACACTTAAAGACACCTTGCCATTAACCTCTCTTAAAATACTCTCCCTTGCTTGGAACACACTTCAACTATACTATTGCCATTTTCTGAAGCAGTTCATGAAGTTCTTTCCCACAAGGGTCTATAGTTGTCCCAGCTGCCTTGTTTTTCTGAAGAAATTAAAATAACATTTACCTTTTGTAGTAGTTTTGACTTTGGGGAAGAGCCAGAAGTTGTGTGGTACCAGATCTCGTGAACAGGCAAGATGAACACAGACCATTGTGTTTTAGGCCCATCTTTCCACTGGATGGCACCCAGGAGCGGAATCCAATGAAGGTGCGATCGTACCTTGTAAATGCTCTCTTGAAAAACAGCTTACAGAGCTGCTTCAGAAAGTGACAAGAACATGGAACAGGTGAGTTTGGAGAGGAGGGGAATACTGAATGGGATTAATCGCAATGTTGCCTTTATTGTAATTTTTTAAAATTTAAGCATCCACTATACTTTTTTTAATCAAACATCATAAATAAGCCCTCTGAGGTTATCCTGTCCTCCTCAACTAGGAGGTATTATTCCTGCCATTATAAACTTTTCTTCCTTCACCCCCATTATTTCTCTCTCTCTTTTTTTTGCCTGAAATGTTTTCTCTTTCTTTTCCTAACCATTCCTCATGAATGGATATTAACTTCATGAAGTCTGATTGGATAGTATCTACTTACTGTCTTTTCAGTGAGAATTATAGTCAATAACCCCATAGTTTAATATGTTACCACCTCACAGTTTCTGTACATTCCTTTGGAGTTCCTACATGATATTTGGATAGAATTTAAAAAGTAAAGAAATCTAGAGAAAAAGATTTTACAAATAGAAAGTATATGATGGCACAAGGTTTGGCACTTCATAACCATAGATTAAAAACAGAATTTCAAAAGACTTCTAACTCAGTGGGAGAACAGATTTAGATAGATGTATTTATCTATCTGTACATAGTGTTGAAATACACATTTAAATATAAGAATATAAATGATGACTAGTTCTGAGAAATCATTACTTACATCTTCATGGAAAGCATTATGGTTTATTTGGATGTTAATCAATAACAATTTGCTGAGCACAGAAGAAGCAAAGAAGAATTCCTGAAAAAAAAAATTGTGCCATGGGACAGAAGTATGAATGAATAGCGCCTTACTGAAGGAGTTTATGGCAAGCATTTTGTAAACTTGAGAGCACAGATCTTTTATTTTTTCTGGTGCTTGTAAAAGCCTAAAGAGAGCAATTGCATTGTTGTGGATGTATGTGTACAGAGACTACTTATTCAGGAATTTGAGCACCATGGAAAAGGAGATAGTATAACTGTCTTTACCGTGTGCTGGGTTCCAAGATATATTTTGAGTATGTACATCTTCATATTCATGAATAAATGGATGCTATGTGCCAGGCATTATTCTTCAAACTACAGATTAATCAGTAAATAAGATTTTATAATGGAGAAAAGGTACCCAGTGGTATCGAGTCTCTCAATGCAAGCTATTTTTTATGAAGTAAATTTACTGTGTGGATTTTAATGAGATTCTTTTGAGCTGACCCCATAGTGGAGTAATGTACTTAAAATAGTTTTTCTATGCAAGAGTCAGGACATTTGAATGGAATATACTAAAATGAAATTCTGGGTACATAGTTTCAATAGAATGCCTACTTCAAATTTACTTAACATTTATTTTACATACTGTGGGAGGCAGAAGTTTGAAAATCTCTAATCAATTTGTATAATTGAGATTCAAAACTAAACAAAATTCATGCTAGGTTTTTTATTTATGCTTTGAATTAGTAACAAGGCTATGTAAGTAGTGACAGTGCATATCTCAAGTTTTAATCAATAATGGAAAGAATATTTTTCATTGTACTCATATTTAATAAATACATAAAATTTTTCATTTATAGTATTTGATTGTGTACTAGCCAATGAAATGATCAGAAAATTAGAAAATGTATTTATAGGTAAGAAGAATGAAGCACCAGGTATTAAGTGATGTGTCCAACTGGACACAACTAGAAGCTAAGTAAGAGATAGAAAAAGCAAGAGTCAGGGATATAGCTCAGTGGCACAGCACCTGCCTAGTGAGCTCGAGTTTGTGAGTTAAAATGAAAAAATAAAGAAGAAGAAAAAAACCAAAAGATAGGTAAGTATCCAGTGGAAACTATGACAGCAGGAATGACTGAGTTGGGGAAATAGAAATCCTCCCTCGGAGAACAAACTCCTGCCTGTTCCAGGGAAGATTTCCTCTCCGCCTACTACCTGTTTGAAACCCTGACTCATTCGGGTCATAAATCAGGATTCAGATGTACTATTCTCCCCCACCAATAGATGGAGGGAATGGGCCCTTCTTCTTAAGATATGCAGATTCTGCCCCTGACTCTGCAAAAGCTTTCAGATGGAGCTACACAGAAAATCACTATTATTCCTTTGCATCTGTCAATGAAGTGGCTTCCACCAATCTGCCCTCAGGAAAGTGCTGCACATGAAACATGGCAGGCTCTCTCATTCCTTATATAGTGCTTTACACACATCTGAAACTGTTGTGCAAGTCCTGCCTTCCTTTAGAAAGAACTTTTCTTGGTGAGGCTTGATGGTACACGCCTGTAATCTTAGCACTTGGGAGGCCGAGACAGGAGTATTGTTGTGAGTTTGAGACCAGCCTGGCCTACAAAATTAGCTCAAGTCCAGCCTGAATTGCATAGCAAGATCATGTCTCAAGAAGACAAAAAGAAAAAAAAAAAAATTCCCTACTGTCTTCCTTCCTTTGTCTCTTTTTGCTTATTTATTTTAAGTTTAATTTTTTAATGTATTTTAGTACAAGGTCTATAAAGTCTAACTACACTGATCTGATTGGTGATGATCCTTTTGTTTTCAGCCTCCCAAGTGCTAGGACTATGGGCAGGCACCATACCCAGTCTCAATCACTGTCTCAGAGTGCCCTGAGGGCGGGACTGGTGTGGCTCACAGACACCGAAGTCCCTGCACCCACCCAGGTGCGTCGGTCTGCTGAGCTGTCTGCCCGGCCATTCTCTTTGCTCCCTTGCCTCCTGATTCTGTCTGCTACGATCTCACCCATCAAATATCATTTCAAATTCTATTTCCTTGTTATGGTACTGTGAGGCCCCATTTGTATGTCATGTTTCCTCTGAATTGATAGGAGCTCTTTACTTGTAATAACAATACGTAGAAAGTAGTTACTATTATAAATGTATATTTAATGGATGTTTAAACAGATAGGGTGCTAATTTAATATGTCCTAGATTTACCACCAGAAAATATTGGAGTGGGCTTCTCAACCCAGGTCTAACTCCAGAGAACATGATTCTATTACCTCTATGCAATATTAGCTTCTAATTTATATTATTTGTCCATCTTTTCAGCTAGACCTTTGAAAGCCTATGGCTAAAACTGAAAAGGACCTAGGAGTTACACATATTTTTCATTTTACAAATGATAAAACTGAGGATCCAGGAAAACATTTATCCAATGAAAATAGCTGTTAATGAGCTGGATTAGTAAATATCACACATAAGAAATCTTAACTATTGGTGCAGCTTGTAAGATTTTTTACAGTCAGAGAGGTAGTCTGCCCTTCCTCTTAATTTTTAAAAAAATCATTTATTCATGTATTTGATACAGGGTCTGGCTGTGCAGCTTGGAATTGTGTTGATCCTACTGTCTCAGCCTCCCCAGCGCTGAGATTACAGGCACACACCACCATGCCCGGTTGCTCTTCTGAATATGCCTTAATAGCAACACTGCTGAAAATGTGTCTTGCTCATAAACATGAATTGAGAGAATCGTGTGTGTGTGTGTGTGTGTGTGTGTGTGTGTGTGTGTGTAGATAACTAGAATACCTAGATGTAACAGGACTTACCTATAACTCGCATATGTAAGTAAACTGTGGTATACTTAATACATTAATTTTCTTTTTCTTCCTTGTGTTTTAAAGCAGAGGTCAACTGACTTCAGCATCCTAGACTGATGCATGGAGTTAAAGCTCGCAAAAGCTGATTACACTCAAAATGGAGCTTCAGACTGCGAGTTATTATGATAAAAAGATGTGAACCATGGGATTCACCTCCACCTTAATTAAATGTTCCAATGAAAGATAGGCTGGGGAGATAGCTCAGTGGATGAGCGCCTGCCTGGCAAGCACAAGGTCATGAGTTTGAATCTTGATACCACCTACAAGGCAGTAGGGAAAAGTTGTCTGTGCCAGTGACCTTACGGGCAGCAGGCATTCCCCCGTATCTCCTTAACCTACTACTCCTTTAAAGATTCCCACCTCTATTCTGATAAAACAGAGAGAGCACTTAGTGAGGTGTGTAGGCTTTCCAGCTCTGCTCCTTTCCCGCTTCTCAAGGTTTATCTCTGGTGAGGTCTTAACATGCAACCTGTTTTCATGCAATCTGACACATGCGCAGTTCCAGTAAATCAAGGACACTTTTTTGGTCTTTGGAAGTCTCACGTGTTTGCCAGGAAGCTCCCCGTCACTCCTCTTCCCTCCACACTTAATTAACAACTAGCTGCACGACATCACAACTGATTCCTAAGTGTGATTGCTAAGATACCTACAGAGATTGGGACTTCCGCGCACTGTCTGCATCTTGTACTATGAATAACCACTACAAAGACAATAATATGCAGTATATTAATTATTGAAACTGTCATACTAATCAGTTTTAAAACTGTCTCATTGCTATTTCTTTCTCAATAAAATTAAAAACAAAATAGTTAGCATAGATACATAGCTACTTTCTCTTAGTTCGATAACAAAGTTTTGAACTAATAGTGTTCAGACAACATGTTAAATCTGTATCTTGTACTATGAATAACTACTATGAAGAGAACAATACGCAGTGTGTTAATTACTATAACTGTCCTACTAACCTGTTTTGAAACTGTCTCATTACTACTTCTTTCTCAATAAAATTAATATAGAAAAGTTTCTTCAAGTTAGAACCCTGGGAAAACTAAAAAATAGTGGAGTGGTGAGCGCCAGTGACTCAGCTCCTCCAGGACTAAATGCTTAGAGTCTGAGAGAGGAGCCTGAGTGAGTAGGGAACTCACAGAACAGGAGGGAGCTGTCAGAGCTACAGGGTAGAAGAGCTCGCTCAAGGCCTGGGACCCCAGGAGCGGGGTCGCCCCTGACCGGAAGGCAGCGTCACTCACTTTTCTCATCTTGGAGACTAGAAGCTCTGCCCTGATGGAATCCTATGCCATAGGAGGCAACAGCGAGAACACGAGCTACGGTATCCCGGGCGGAGCCCCAGAGTCCCAGGTGTGTGCGTGCCTGCAGAGAACCGCCCCAGCTTGCAGCCACGGAAAGCAGAAGTATCAGGGGTCGTAGTGGTTTTATTTCGGCCCCAGAACAGCCCGTGGCAGCTTCACTACCAAATTCCCAGAGTGGAAGGCAGGAAGGAAGTGCCGTCCTCTCAGTGTAGACTGGAGGCAGGTAGACAGCAGACAGGCAATGCAGCTGAGCCGCAGAGGCCGGACGCCCAGTTCGCGGGCCATCAAGAGGGAGTCCTGGGGGACTGGAAGCTCACAATGGTGACCCGTCCTCCCGTGCGGCAGAGCTCTATTCCCAGCCCTTCTCTGGGGACAGACTGTCTTTGGTCCCCCTTGTCTCATTTTTGAGCCTTATTGTACTTTTTTAAAAATTAATTTTATTGATAAATAGCAATAAGACAATTTCAAAACAGATTAGAAGTTACAAGAATTAATATATTGCATATTGTTATCATCATAGTATTTATTCATAGTATGAGATGCAGATATGATATCTTGTCTAAACACTATTAGTATAAATCTTCTCGTTGAATTAAGAGAAAGTAGCTGTATATCTAACCTAATTTGTATATACATATATATTTTTTCACTACAAAATGATCCTTCATTTATATCTCCCTTTTTCTGTTTAGTTTTCAACTTTAAGTTTTTTAAATTTCTTATTTTTTTCTTTTGGTTTTTACTCTTTGCTGGATTCCTCCTTCATTACCCCCCCCATGCTTCTATCCCGTTGTTTAACACAATCCTCACTATTCTCTTTTACAAGAGCATCTCTGTACTTGTGCTTTGCATATGCTTCACTCTCATCCCCAGAGCAGCTTTGAGAGGGTGGGGACCTCACCCCTGTGTATTTACGTACTTTTATTCGTAGTTCCTTGCCTGACCACTTAACCTTGAGCTTTTTCATTTCAATTTTCTCCACTCACCTCCTTTTCAGTGGACTACCTTTAACTTCTCTACTGTTTATGTCAAGCATGGATCCTCTCCCCACCCACTTTTTCTCTTCCCTGGCATCCCTTTGTAGACATACAGCACCATATCCTTGGCACTAATGTGACCATTTGTCTATTTCCTCCTTCCCATGCCACAGGGCAGATGACTTAAAAGAAAGAAATATTTTTTCCTTCTATCTCTACTTCTCTTCCCTGCTCTGTCTTTACCCAGCCTCTATGCCCCTGAGCTTTGCGTGGTAGAATCCATAAACCTACTGTTGAATGTTATTTTATATCAGGAGGGGAGATGAAGCCAATGTATTTGATGGACATTAACTGTAGGTCAAGGCTTGGAATGTTATGGTGCTTACTAATCTATAACTGTGGATATCTAGACTAAAAGGAGATCCAAAGCACAGCTTTCTTCTATGTAATTTTCTAACTAGCCTTGGTAGATTGCAATGCAACAGATTAGGCTGTCACTGCTGTAGTTGAATTAATTCCACAAAAATAACCCTGACTCGAAAGATCACAGAATGCCAGAGAACTCATCTGCTGAGCCCACCGCTGGACTCAGTGAGAAGGAGAGTATGAGTTCCTAACCCAAGAATCCTAGCTCAGGCCAATTCAGCGAGAATGCCTGTGCCCTGCCAGAAATAGGACCTACATGTGAATTAATCTCAGATTAGCAACAGAGTGACCAGAGAGGAACTAGAGTTTGGTTACTCAGAATCCCCAGATTCAAGGAGACAGTAGTTAGAGGTGCAATCCAACAAGAGCAAACACTGAAAAACATACATGTACCAAATACTGAGGCAACTTTCCTGAGACGAAAACTGCCAAAATGAAAAGATCAACAACTCAGCCATAAAGGGTAAACTTGACACACTGATAGGTAAATGAATGCAACTTGAAACCATACTTGTAAGTGAAATAAATCACACTCTTACATGTTAACATCATATTGTTTCTTAGGTATGAGAAACTGAATGAGTAAATAAGGTCTGAAGTGTAAAATAAATATTGTGAAATGGGAAGACATTGTTTAAGAAGAAAAAGGAGCTCGGGTGTGGAGAGGGGAAAGAAGGAAGAGAAAGGAAAAAATCATCCAAAGTAGTTTTACTATTAGTTTCTCTTAGTTCATTGAAAAATGCTGATATCATTAGAGAGTTTTTAATGCCCCGACCATGGGCATTTCACAGTAGAATACTTTGAAAATAATACTATGCAATGTATTAACTATTGCTATTCTATTATTTTGTTTCAAGTTTTTAAATAACAATATCAAATAAATATCCATACAATCATATTGCTGGACTTTCCCAGAAACAGGTCAACTTAACAAAAAAATAAAGAAAAATTTTAAAGCTTAACCACAACTTTATGCAAATGAACTTATTAGATATACACAGAACATTTACCTGTTTATAACAGAATGTATATATTTTCATTTGCATATGGCACCTTTTTCCAAAATAGATTAGATACTAGTCCACAAAGCTTGCATAAGTAATGTGAAAGCATTGAAATTATCCCATGCACACTATCAGATCACTGTGCAGTCAATGTAGAAATCAACAACGGAAGAAAATTTGGAAAAGGTAAAATAGCTCCTGATAAATTAACAATGTATTCCTAAATAACCAACAGGTCTCTGAAAAAAATCAAAGGAGGAATTTTTAAAAATTGGGAAATCAATGATGAACACTGTATAATGCAACAAAACTGCTGGGATGCTTGGAAAGCAGTTCTGAGAGAGAATTAATACGATCAATGCTTACATTTAAAAAGAGCCATGCCAGATCAACAACCTTATGAGGAATCAGAAGATACTGGAAAAACAACAACAGACCAGCCCCCAACCAAAACTAAGGAGGGAAACTATAAAGATAAGAGTGGAAAATAATGAAATGGAAATTAAAAATACTGTACAACAAAGAGCAATGAAACAAAGAGCTGTTTCTTTCAAAGAACAAACAAAATACACAGGCCCTTAATAAAATTCGGTAAGAGAAAGAGAAAAAACATTCACATGAATGCAATTAGAAATGATGAAATGAACTCAAAAATCCAGAAAATAGTAAGAAGCTTATATTTCAACAAAATTAGTAAATTATAGCTTAACAAATTAGAAGATATTGAAGAAAAGGACAGATTTCTAGACACATACAAACTACCAAAACTAACCCAAGAACACATAATTGTAACAACTCAATCACAAGCAAAAAAATAGATTAATGTAGAATCTACCAACTAAAACAAGCCCAGAACCATCATTTCTGATAATTCTTTGAAATGTCCTCTCTCTGCCACCAGACGATACCTGGAGGTATCAGTTACCAGGTGATATCCTCTGTTTCTCTGCCTACACCCTGAAATCTTCTTGGGAACAAAGATGTGCCTGTGATTTCTCTGAACAAAAATGTGCCTTTGATTTCCCTTGAAGATCAGTAACACAAGTCGAATGAATGAGAAAATAACTATGATTAACAAGTCACTAACTTCCTAAACTTGCACAGTACTGGAGATTAAACTCAGGGATTTAAGTACTGAGTTCAATCTCCAGAACATTTTGGTTCTTTTGTTTTGAGACAGAATTTTGTTAAGTTGCTCATACTGGGTTCAAATTTTCAATCTTCCCGCTCAGTCTCTGGAACAGCTGGGATTACAGATCTATATCACTGTGTCCTGGCCAAGGTTCTCAATGATATATAAATCTAAGAAGGGCATGGTAGTCCTTGCCTGTAATCGCAGGATTCTGAGAGAATAGGGAAGGAGGGTGCCAACTTCTCAAGCTCAGCTTGGCCCCATAGTGATTTAGTTAGCACTTGTCTCAAAATAATAATAAAAGGGGCTACAGATGCAGCTCACTGTGTACAAGCCTGGGTTCAGTCTCTAGTACCACCACCAAAAAGATACATCTGTAGCTGATGGTTTCAGCACAGTTTATCCTGAAGGCAGTGGTGTGAATTTGCTTTCCAGTTGTGTTCTCCCAGTCCAAAACTGTGCTTAGTAGACTGAAAGCAAAAGTAACACTTGAGAGTGGGTGTGGTGCTTGGTGAGGAAGCCTGTCACTGGAATTCTTGTGCTAACTCAGTGACCTGAGACTGAGATGGCAGCACAACAGAAGCCATAAATCCAGAACCAGTTTGCTGTTTAGAGGTTTTCTAAATATGGAAGAGCCAAGACAAGCCAAGTTTGGGAGGAATGGACAAGAAGAAAGAAGAGGCCATTGGAAAGAATTACATTGTTGCAGAAACCAAATTTTCTAGAAAAGAAAAAAAAAAAGAGTAAAATTCAAGGACACTCAATTCCCTTTAATTCACAAATATCTTGTGGGTAGAGAAGACCTGAAGAGAATGAACTGAAATTGATGCTAGACAGGGACTACATAGATAAATGAAACCTGTATAAATACATGAACAAATATCTGGTTTATTTGTGTCTACAAATTTTAGCAGTGCAAACATCCCCTGTTGTTTTAATCTCCTACTGTTTTATGCATAAATATGTAAATGTCTAATCTGTAAATGGAATCAACCTTAAAACAAAACATCTTCTTTCTTCCTAGTCCTTGGTCACCTGCGAGGCGTTTCCACTTACTTCCTTCCACCTTGAGGGCTTTTCTGCCTTAAGACTCTACAGTGGTCAGTGGCTTTCTCCAGTGTGGCTCAACTGGACCACTATAGTGCTGCGTTCCTGACCCCGGCATCCCAAGGAGTCCACAGGCTGGCACAAAACAAATGCCAACTTTGAAAAATGAAACGAAACACCCTAAATCTCCTTGGACAGTTAACATTTGCCAAAATGAAGTCAGTAAATTATTAAACAAACACTAGTTTTATGACCTTCAGGAATCATATATGAATGGAAAAGGCAAGGTTTATGATTTATCCTAAAACACATCTCTTGAATGAGATTTTAAACATTCCTCTGAATGAATAAAACTGGGGGCAGGGGAGAAATTGAAGGACAGTATTCTGTAGCATCATACAAGGTAACTTTGCACATTTTGGAAGCATGTGCCCCATTTTATAAAGAAATATTGTAGACATAAATCCCAAAGGCCTGTAAGTCCAGTACTCTTTAAACTTACTTTAAATGTTTCATATTTTGCTATGCTTATCTTGAAGTTGTCAACACATACAACAGGAATATGCTCCATTTATATTCTTAATAATAACGCTGAAAACTAGAGCATATATAATATTGAAATTCAGTATACAGGACATAGAGAACTTAAAAAGTTTTGATCTATTACAGCAGTTTTCAGTTTGGATTTTTGCTAAAGCATACTTTCTTTTCTGTTTAACACTAATATTTCACAATAATTTTAAAATAAATAGTTGTGAAACTAACAAATAACACACATAGGTTGTGACTGAATGAAGGAAAGAACCCAAAGGTTTACATGCCAAATTCCATGTGCTGTATGTATTAGGTCCCATCAATACAAAAATAAGAAAGATTATTTTCCAAGAATAAGGCCAACTGCGAGTCCAATCCTGCACAGCGATGAAGAATGTTGTGTCCGGGTGTTAGAAGAGTAAAGGGAACGTAGTAAACAGCCACTCCTTTAGAAGGAATCCTTTATAAACTGTGAACATTTTGGGGGCGAGAGAAATTCCTGAAACTTATTAATAACTTATACATTTGGCCTTTGGCAAACTAAGGGCCTCTGCTTGCTTCTGCTTTGAGTTACTAGGCCTCTACACTCACCAAACACACATGCAAAGGTTTTCCAATTTTGGAAGGAAAATAGAGATACCTACATTTTCCTCCACAAGCTGACACTGTCCTCTTTCATATAGTGGAGCATTCTGGCTTCTTACCATATAGAGACCTTTATCTGGGCTTGATCAATTCACAATCTTTCTAGTCCTGAGCCCTGTGAGTTGTCACCTAACAACCTCACATCCTTTCGCTAAAAATCCATACTCATACTTGGACCATGCAGAGGAAAGATGAGAAACTGAAGGAAAAGTTCAGGCACTAAGAAGTTTCTTCCTTCTTCAAGGGAAAGAAAGAGGAAAGTCAGAAATTTCATACTCTTAAAAGGAGATTTTAATTGGAAGAGAAAAGTAGGAACATCTTTCAAGTTCCTGCCCCTACTTCCAAGGCAACAATGTCATACATTTTAAAAAGTACAGGTGCATTGTGAATAATTTAAAATAAGTCACTGTCATATGTTTTCTGTGTCTTTGGCTGGTTCTACAGAAGAATTTCTACATGAAGTAAAAATGTTCCCTGAGCACTGTGCTAGATATTAATTAGAAATGTCTGAAGGGCCATTCTTTAGGAGCTCATAGTTTATTTTGAGCACGACACTTATTACTTAAGGGGATATAAATTAGTTAGACACAATGTGTAGCAAATGTATTGGAGACATGCCTACTCATCACACTTAATAAGATTAGAAAAGGCTATCCTTTCCTGAGCATTTATACTGGAAAATAGAATTAGATCAACATTTCTCTTAAAACACGTCAAGCAGATTAGGAGTCAGAACGTACTTCCCTTGCCACGAATGAGTCACTCGTAAAAGTTATCATATATTCTTAGCCTGCATGATTAATGAAACTGTTTGTAAAATGCTCCTATTGTCAAAGGTGTAAAGAATTTGCTAGCTCACAGGCTCAATCACACCCTGGAAGCGGAAGAAGTTAACCTGATGAAGAATAGGAGATTGGGTAAGCCAGCGAACTAAGTAAGGTCTGGAACACCCAGGTTTCACTTCCAACTCGGAGACATGGCTTTTATTTTAGGGAAAATAATATTGCTCTTTTGACCCTCATTTTCAAAGTACAAGGGAAGGAAGAAGGACAGGTCCAAAGGAGGGGATCAGGATGTGCTCAGCTCCTAAAGTAGTAAACTGGATTTCTTAAACTTCCATATATCAAATAAAAGAGCTGAAAAACAAATAATGGAGCTACTTTTGTCAGGCATTGGAGGGCAACACAAAGGGGCTGCCCTCTAAACAGGCAGGTAAATACTGTAAATTCAGGGAGGCAAACATAGCAGAAGGGAGAACAAAGGAGAGAAATCACAAGTCAGGAGAAACAGTCAAGAAATAGGAGCTGGGCAAGATAAAGCTACAGAAGCAGGTCCAGGCAGGCAGATAAGATAGAGATACAAACCCTCTGCATTAGAAAGCCTTTGATATCTAAATTGGGCCTTCTACAAATCCTGGGGTTTTTGTTTCCCCTCAGGGAGGGATTGAAAGAAAGCTAATTTGGCTGTAATTACTAGGTACTGAGAGCCATTTAATGCACTTGCACAAATCTAGCTCATTCAATTCTGTCTTGCTTTTGAGGAAACTGAGATCAGGGAAAGCTAGTAAATTTCCCAAGGCTCAAGGCAAATGAAGTGGCTAGGTGTCCAGTCTCTTTGAAAGAGTTGCAATTAAGCTGAAAGCAGTATCTCCCTCTTTTTCATAAAGCTTTTCAGCTCTTGGTTTGAGAACCAACATTTCCAACTGCCTACGAAATGCACGAGGTGTCTTTAGCCAGGCTGGAAGTGTGGCTAAGTACTCCTGGGCAACAAGCAAGATCAGAAGTAAGCAAGGCTAATATGACACAGGGCCCGGTTCTGGGAGCTGAGACACACCCCATATTGGAGAAGGCATAGAGAGCCAGACTAAGCCTGGGATTTGGAGGCAATTTTCTTGGAGGGTAAAACACAAATCTTAAAGATTATGGTAGCCAGGAAGAACAGCATATACCAAGGTGCTGGACATCTGACTGGAAACTAAGATATATGAGGGCAAAATCCTAGCTAGTAGTTGTCTTGACAGAATGCACATTAATGAAGCATCTTAGTAGGCCCTGACTGAGCACCCACAGAATTCAAGGTTTTGCTCTATCAGTAAACAAAATAAACACAAATCCCTATGCTAATAAACTTTCTACTGGAAGGAGGAAACTAGAAAGTATTTCATGCACTAGTGAGCAAGTCAAGAACAGTAATTTCAAGAGCATATGACAATGGGAAAATTGAAAACATCAGACTGGCTCAACTCACTCTGCCTGAACTTTTAGGCTATGGTTTATTGAGTTTGTTCTTAGGAGGAAGAATTTAGGTCTCAAAACCTGGAGAGTCAAAGAATCTTTAAACTGTAGAATTTGGAAGGGTGGACAGTAGTAAAATTACTGTTGGTGTCAGAAGACATTATCATGTTGCAAACACAATTGTCCTATATTTTATATATGATCATTCCTAAGTGATGGCCTGTAAGAGGTTGCTATGCAGATCATTGTCTTTGTGTGGTATACATTTGAAGATAAGTCATGCATGGCAGCTCTTGGCCATATTTTAAAACCTTAAATTTACACTACCAGATGTTATGTTTGGTGTTCAGTTGGTAGTTGTATTAACCAAGGTACATGATACTAAAATAATTCACTAAAATGACTTGGCAAATGATTGAGTTAACTTAGCCCATTTAAATTAACTAGTATGCTTGGAAAGTAGTGCAAGATACAGGACAAACTGAGAAAAGGCTTAAACCTGATTCTCTGTGTTTTTAAAAAACATTAAAAAAAAAAAAAAACCCTCACAACATTCAATCCAATCTCCCTGACTCAGAAGATTTAAAAATAACACCTACAGAGTTTTGAAAGGCACAGTGTTGCTCCCAGAGAAAGCTAATGCTAATTTTCTTTGCAGATGCCAAGTGGCTGAAGGTGCCTTTAGAGCTCACGGCACCGCTACTATAGTACCCATAGTACAGAGTATCAGCTGTTTAGGATAAACACAAGTGTTTTCTGTGTGCCTCAGCCTCTCGGAACACAAAATTTGCCTGGAAGCTCTATACTAATTCTGACTCAGACCACAGAAACTTCTCAGGTTTCATCTACCCACACCTACATTTATTTGAGCAAGGGAAAATAATATTTAGTTTTTTCCTTCAGCAAACAAGTCTCAACAAAGTCAAAGCTGGTTTAGTTATTTTTCTCAACCATGCTTTTGTAAGCTTCTGTTTATGACAATGAACTTGAGTCAATGTTGTCTCTAAAGGCAGACACAAAGAAACAGAATACAGTACAACTACAATGACATAGAACTCAATAAACAAATTAAGATGTTTATGATATTGACATGAAATACATTGAAGTAAGAAAAAGCTAATTAATAGTAGATTAGGTTTTGTGAAGCACACATAGATTTTATTTTTATAAACTAGGATTATTTATCTATTGATTGATTGATACATATTTAATACACAGTCTTACTACACAGCTCGAAATTGTACAGTGATCCTCTTGTTTTCAGGCACTTCAGCACTGGGATTCAAGGCACACACCACCAGACCTGGTTACCTGGCAGGCTCAGTGCACCCAGGGCAGGGGCAGTGCTGGGAATCGAACACTGGTCTCTGTGCTTCCACTGCAGGTGCTTAGGCCACTGAGCTATCTCACCAATCCTTAAACTAGGATAACTACATGGAAACATAAATAGTCAAATTGCCACAAATAGATACGTTCTTAAAAATTTTATGACTCAAATTGAAACCCAGAGATTTCGTCCAACCTAGGTATTCCACTTCGATGCATCTTACCCAGAGAGTTAGAGGCAATGTGCTACAGCACTACACGTGTACTCGTGTTTATAGCAGCACGATTCTCAGATGTGAAACCCAGCCTGTATATGTCCATTGGCACATGAATGGATTTTTAAAAAGGTGTTATTTATAAAAAATGGAGTACAATTCCATCTCAAAGAAGGATAAATGTAAGTCATTCATCGGAGAATGGGTGGAACTTTAGGCCATAGTATTAAGTGATATAAATCAAATGCACAAGCTTAAATATTGCACAATTTCTCTTATATGAGGAATTGAAAATATTCTGTAAGATTTAATTAATGAAGTTGTTTACTTGTTAAAATTGTCCAATTTTTTATGTGTTTACTACAGGGTCTACAGAGTCTCATTACACAGCTTAGACTCAGTGATTCTCCTGTTTTCAGCCACCCAAGTGCTGGGATTACGGAAGTGTGACACCACGACCAGTCTCAGTCACCATCTCAGTGTGCTCCGGGGCAGGGCTGGCACAGAATGCCAGGGACTGAATCCAGGCTGCTGCACTCCGCCTAAGTAAGTGCATTACTCTGCTGAACTATCCAGCTGGCCCAAAATTTTCAAATCTTTAAATAATAAATATTCATTGAATAATGACAATGACAGAATAATCACATATACAAATTTGAACTACATTTTCTTTTATCAGTATTTAGAATTTATTATCTCAAAGAGAACTTTCATTTCAGCATATATTTTCCTTAACTACTGTAAAGAAAATTTGTACACAATTTCATTTAACCTAAAAACATTTTCAATTGAGTCAGTTCAAAGCCACATCACAATTGAGCTTTTAGTGGTTGTCATCAGAGAGAAAAGAGAAGGTTTGCTCAGATAACACGGGTCAGGCAAATGAACCCAGCTTTAAGGCAGGTCCCAGGTAGAGTTAGTGTGTGAGACTAGTATATAAATTAGAATTCCTATGACCATGGGATATACTGGTCAGTAGAGATAACCTAAATGAGGCAAAACAGTGTTGCTGGAAAAAAAAATGTCTATGTGTTCAGGAGCAGGACTTAACACAGCTTAATCCACAGCAAAGGAAAGGAGGTCTATAACTATACGTGACATCCAAGACCGGGATGTGGAGAAAACTGCTGCGCCCTAACCGTACAGGACAAACCAAGTGGCCAGTGAAGGAACAAAGGGATCACCTCTGCGCAGGTATGCACTGAGGTTCCTGAGGCAACAAATGACAGAAAACTCAAGTCATGCTGCTTTAAATAATAAAAGTATTTAGCTGGGAAACAGGAGGGGGTTATACAGAAAAGCAAATAAGGATTTTTAAACACATTTGATTGTTGTTCCTCAAAAATGATTTATGCTGTGTTATCTTCAAGATAGCAACTTTGCCCTTCAAGTGATTCCCCTTATTGGGATAGAAGGGCTGCAGCCTTCACTACACACTTCATCTAGGACATGGAAAAATGCTTGCGTATGCTAATTTTTTCCACAAGTCCCTAGGATTATGCTGAATGAACCAGCGTAGATGCTTTCAGTGTGGCAAATGGAGACATACAGACTGACTGGCTTAGTTTAAGTTGTTATTAGGTATCAACTTCCATGTGACAAATCTCACTAAAACTTAGCATCTTCATGCAACAAACATGGCTTCCCATGGAGCAGAAGGAGGACCATCTTACTCATGTTGGTCTAGTCACGATCTGTCATAAATTTGCTGTCAAACTGTTCATTAGAACAACAGTTTCCTCTGAAAGTGCCAACAGGAAGATTTGTTTCCATCTAAGTAAAATTCAGATATGGCTTAAATGTGGCATCCAGGGTTTATGAGTTGGAAGCAGGGTGCTCAGTGTTGTGATGTTCAGAGGTGATAGCAGCATAAGAAGGGAGGGTGTAAAGGGAGCCATTACTCATCTGGCATCCTTGGAGCCCAGGATTTGTGCCAAGACAATCTCCCTTTAACAAATGTTCTGGTCATTGTTATTGCTATGGTTTGTGTGTGTTTACCCTCTCAAAGCCTCATGCAGTTGTTAGGGCATGATTCTAGAGTTTGTGATTCGCTCATGATCCAAGGCTGGGATTATGGGTCTGAGTACTGCTGGGATTATGGATGTAAGTGCTATATCCAGCCTGGGGCATATAAGGAGAGAGAAACTTGCTCTCTACAGCCACTGTTGGCGTTACTCCTCCCTTTTGCTCTCTGCCATGTGCCATGTGCAGCTCTGTCTTGTAGCCAGCTGAGTATGGACTGAGACCTCCAGTAACTGAGCTAAAAAACCTTTTCTTCCTTTATTTTAGGTGTCAGGTATTTGTCCCAGCAATGAGAGAAGAGTAACTGAGGCATTATGTCACCCACTATGAGGCCTTTGCTAGAGCTGGCTCTATTCCCTTGCAATTCCAGAACAGAGAGCTAAGCAAAGCTCTTTTCTTCATAAAGTATCCAAACTCCCATATCTCATTATAATTACATCAAGTGTTCTAGGATGTTAGGATTGGCCTTGTTATTAGGATTCAGATGCTCACGCTCACTAATTATGGATTGGTCACCAGATCCCTATTATAGGAATTTCCTGTCTGTAGGTTATCTGAATATTTCGTGACATGGCAAATGACTTTCCACAGAATAAAAGGTCAGAGACGCAATGGCCAAGATGGAAGGGACTAACAGCTCGTATTCTAATCACAGAAGTAACATACCATCCATGCTTCTGAAACCTTAGTTACACAAATCAAGCCCCTTAAAATGTGGGGAGAACCACATAGTACACAACCATCAAGAGGAAGGGATGATCAAGTGCTACCCTAGGGGCTGGCTTCCGCCTCCACATACACCACCTGCAACTGCAAGCAACATCAGCGTGCTCTGCATCAGGTGGGAATCTGACTTTAAATAGAGTCCAGAGAGTCTATGGAATAAAAAAAAAAAAGAGGGAAGAAATATGCTTGAGAATGTAACCACCCAGCAGCCATCACAGCCTACAGCATGTTGTTTCCTATTAATGTAACTATTTCTGGGCCTGATTGGGCCACTAAAATCTTTGAATTGCAAAGTGCCCCTAGAAATGGATAAAATACATCTTACTGGTACCAATGACTTAAAGAGGGCTCTGCCATAAATTGTGCTCTGTGATAACTAACTTCGGGTAGTAGAACAAATCTAATACGTTTCTTTTTGGATGAAAAGATCATTTCAGAGTGAAGGCCTTTGCAGGCTTCATTTGCTGTGAAATACTTTGATAAATAACTAATCAGATATTTGCAGAAAATTTTCATCCTCTTGTCCTTCTTATGATCACTTCTTACTCAACATTCGTGTGGGAAGGCTCGCAAGGGAGGCAGCTACGATGGAGGAGGATCATAGAGCTAACCGCTGGTGCACAGGGTGAGTTTTTCTGCTCATCTTGTTTTACCTTATTTGTGAGTAAATGGCAGACATAAGGTAAACTGGGACTACAATTTGAGAGGCATAACATCAGTTCTCTAAGTTTATAAGAGAGAAAGATTGCTCCTTGACTGTAAATGACATATATTTACTGTGTTACTAATCAATTTTTCCCCATCCTCTTTCTCTTCCACTATTTCCCCTTCTCCATCCCTTGGTCCCACATATCAAATGGGGACCAAGATTTGGGGAGGGCAAAGAGGAAAGGTTGGAGTAGGGGATTAAAGAAATAAAGAATTAAGTTCTGTCATAACAGATGTAGCAACTCACCATGATAAATGGAATTAGAATGCACTGCAAACATACACTAAAAAAACCGTTGCTATGAACTTTTATAACTATTTTCATCCATAAACATTTGTGGTTACCAGGACAGATAATATTATCTTATCATATAGTAAGAAACAGAAAAAACATTTTCTTTCAGAATAGAAAACTACTCTTCCTCCTCAAAAAGAATGCAAGATGTGAAAGTTAGTCTTAACTGATGATAGCAAGGATTTCAAAATAATTCACAGTATCCAGTTCTGTGTTGAAATTGCAATCTTGAATGTTTGTATTCATCTTTCTCTTTGATCATTCTGAAAACCCATGACAGAGCAATTTTGAGGACTTTCTAATCCCCAGGTATCCTTAATTTTTAGGGTACCTGATCATGTTGTATTAAATGTGGAAGTTATTTCACTAAGATTTGGGTAGTGTTAGGTGCTGACGGTTTGCAGATATTTCTGTGTTATAAGGAGCTTCTCTGCCAAAGGTACTTTTTCTCCTGGGAAGCAGCTAATGTCTCAAGATGTGCACAAACAATATCATGTTCCCTTTCTGTCATTTGTAACAACTCTGAAGGGTTATCCAAATGTCAAAGCTTCCTGTGGGATTGGCTAAAATCTTGTAATTGCACCAAGAGTGTAACTTCTGCCTCTGTCCAATCTTGCCTTCTGCCTCTCCTGCAAGTGTCTTCCTGCCAGTATTCTTCAGTAAGTGTCCTTTCCTGGATCTTCATTTCAGCATCTTTCTTCCCAGGAATCTTGACTTAAGACCATTCATACCAGGACTGGATGTGAATAAAAGCCTTTAACATGGGATTTTTCAGGCTATGTGACTTTGTGACTCACTGGGAATCTGTCACCGAGGTCCTGTCACTAGTGGTAGGCAGAATACTTCATAGTCACTGGCATCCTGTGAAGTGATGCTGTTAGTACTTTCACTGGCAATGAACATAGATGGTATTGTATTGGAATAGAATGCCCTAATGATGCAATATATCATACACTCGGAAAAAGACAATGAGAGGCTGCTGCTGATAAGTTACTAATTCAAATCATCAATTTAAGGTAAATGTCAGAAGCAGCATACAAAATGACTCTTAGCTTCCATAGTTGGAGGGTCAATTAAAGCAAAAATGGCACTCAGTAACACTAGCAAGTGTTTATTTTCTGCCTGAAAATACTTTTATTCCAAGATTAAGGTCTTGATAGGAAAGAAATCGTGTCCTTAGGCTTTAAATAGAAATTTCTGAGTGAATATAATTGAACATCTTGATTTGTTGACCTTACGCAGGGCCTGCTAAGTATGGATCCTATTTATCCAAGTTACAGAATAATTCTGAACTTGACTTGAAAACTACGCAGAGATATTGACCTTGTACAACTGCATATTTTTTGTTACCTCGAAAATATCCACATGTTTCCTCTGGATACTAACCACAGTTAAATCACAGTATAAAGCAGCTGTCAAAAATAGCCCACAAAGGACATTACAATGAAGAGGTTTCTGGTCCTAGACACATTGTCCAGGAGGAAGTTAGTGATACACAGAAAACTAAACTAAGCTCTAGGAGTTTTGAGGGTATTAAATTAAGTGGGTTGGTTAGAATACAAGGCCCTACACAGGAAAGATGAGTGATACATGACTTCTCTTTTGTGATGCAAGATTTAGCTCTTATCAAGAACTAAGGAAGATAAATAACACTAATAATCTCCTGGCCAGCCTCCTAGTAATATGAGCAACCATGGAATTTTATTTTTCATTTTATATGTTTGGCAGAGTCTCACTGTGCTGCTCAGACTCGTAGTGATCCTCCTGTTTTCAGCCTCCCCGGTGCTGGGATTATAGGCATGTACCACCAAGTCAGGACTCGGTCACTGGCTCAGCGTTCCCTCAAGGAGTGGCATTTGAACTGGGGACTGAACCCTAGTCCCCGTGCTTGCCAAAGCAGGCACTTAAAATGCTGAGCTACACTGATGGAATATTGTGGAAGGCAATATAAAAAAGCCAGGGAAGTTAACTTGCCAGAATGATTATATATCCTAAGGCTGGAAACTAGGAACCTGTTACTCTCTGAAAGTGCCAAAAATACATTCTGGCCTTACAGTAAAGAATGTTCCAGTAAATGGGGCATCTGAATAGTTGAAAATACCAGAAGTGTTTGTGGTCCCTCAGCTGGGGCTAGTAGCAGGAAAGCACATTATAGAACAAACTCCCTGGGACAATGGGGAATCTGGAAAGAACACAGGCTAGTGGTGACAGGTACCACCAGCAGCAAAGGGGTAAAATTATCATAAACTTTGCTTCAAGTGAAAGACATGCCAGGTGTGCAGACTCATGAAGATGGCACACCCTGTTGTCCTTAGCACAGATAGGCTAGTATCCAATAAGAATGTTCTTTAATCTGCATCAATAAAACAAATTAAGCCTGGCTAACCAGAAAGCAGATAGCAACACTCCGAGTAAAAGTTCTACTTGTTACATCTAAGCCAGTTCTAAAGACCAACCATGCATTAAATAAAAGAACAGAGAGATGAGATCTCAAAACTATTTTATAATCTCCTTCCTTACTAGGATTCAGAAGTGCTCTGTGATATGGGGTACATGGAGACATTACATCAGAACACAAAATAAACCAGACAAACACCATTCAGAAATGCTTACTCTTCGGAGGTAGCATATTCTACACATGGTAATACGCCTTTGATTTACTTACCAACTGACAATGAGGGCTGGAAGTTTGAGTGGCTCCAAACAATGAAATATTGCACAAAAGAACAGTGGAACAGCTGCAACAGTGCAGGCACCATTGCCTCTCTTTTCAAAATGTATTTAGTTCAGGGTCTACAGGGTCTTACTGCAGAGATCAGACTTGTAGTGAACTTCCTGTTTTTAGCCTCCCAAGAACTGGGATTACAGGTGTGTGGCATCACACCCAGTCACAATCGCCATCTCATTGTGTCCTGTTGGTGGGGCTGGCATGACTTGTGGTGGGGGGATTGAACCCTGGCCCCTGTGCTCTGCCTAAGCAAGTGCTTTAGTCCGTCGAGCTATCTGTCTGACCACTATTGCTTCTTGAGCCAACAAGAGCCTAACATTGATTTAAGTGCAGTCAGTCCTGTTAGCAGAACTAGACTGGTACAGACAAAAGACCTAAGCATAAGATAGAGGTAATGCCATATTTGACCAAAGTTGTCCAACATGAATCATGAACTTCACTCAGCCAAAACTACAAAGTCATAACAGCAAACTAAAAATCAGAAAGTAAAAAGGACAAGAAAAATAAAGTAAGTTTTATTGAAAGCAAGTGTTATTTATTTTTATTTTTTTCAGAACTAGAGGTTGAACTCAGGTCCTTGCACTTGCCAAGCAAATGTTTATTCTCCTGAGCCATCTCCTCAGCCCGAAAGCAAGTGTTAATATTTAATGATTTGACCAGTCTTGCATACCTGTATCTGTTAATCTGAACAACAGCTTTCAGCTGACAATAAAAACATGAAATATAACAACCACTGTTAATTTTTTATTCTTGTTTTGGAATTACCATATGCATTGTTGTATATTATTCTGTTTCTGAGTTTGTTTTTGCTATTTGTGTTTGCTTTTGCTTTTGTTTGTACGTTTTACAATAAGAAAGTCATAAGATCAGACAGGTGCATACTAATTTATTATTAGACAGAAGGGATGCAAATAGAAGAGCAGTCAACAGCACCAGAGGTCTAGTGGCAGATGGCAAAGGCCCCAAACCACATGCCACTGTGGCACTGGTGCATCTCTCTAAGCCAAACTGTTCACACTTGAGCTGCCTACGTCTGTCTGAAGGCAGAGGAAAGATATAAGCTCAGTTTACAAATATAGTAGTTTCACTAAATGTATGGGGAAAGCCAAAACAATCTTCCCAAGGGTAGAGTTTAAAGATGGCAGTAAAGAGAAAACCTCCTGTGCATAAGAATTTTTAAGTTGAATAATTGATTCTTCATTTGTATGGCAAGGGGAACATCTGGTAAGAACACAAACTCAAGGACAGTGGCAAGTGGTTGCACAGGAGTCTAGCATAGCAATGGTGAAGCTTTCAGAAACAGATGCCCAAACCCTCTGATTTATCACAAAATGCTAACACTGCTGTTAAACAGACCACAGAGGACGTAGTTTAGAAAATAAAAAAACCTCATACACTAACATCTTGTGTTCCAAAATAAAAATGGCACACGTGCCATAGAGTTACCACTACTGGAATTGAAGATTACACTTGGGAAAATAGTTTACAGGGAAGAGACATGTAAATGGTTCTCTAGGGCTGGGTCTAAAGGGTGCTCTTTGAGTCCCATGTTTATGCTCAACGGAGAGTATTCAGTACACAGAGGATGTAATACAACCAGGAAGACGGCCGATATCAGCGTGAGAACAACTTATGTATAGCTCAGCTGTAGCCCACACAGCTCCTGTGGAAGACAAACTGGTCTGCACCTCAGCTTTCATGCCAGTAAAAGAAAGAAATAAACCAAACAAATATATTCTTAGGTCTTCGTAATCCTTTTATTAACATCTGGAAGTGAATAAAAATCTGTGATAATTAATGAAATAGAAACACATAAATAATAAAAATTTTAAAAACTTGTTTGTAGAAACAATTCTACAGATGACTCAGATCTATTTATTAGAATTGGTAGACAACTAGTTTAAAATAATAATTGTGATAAAGTGCATATATATATTCTGTGTACATACTGTATATACCTATATCTATGGACTCTATACATACATACTCTATATGATCTGTCTAGTATCTATCAATCTATCTATGTATATAAAGATTCATATAATTAGTAAAGGAAAAATGGAGCTCTGAAAAGCACCAAATGGAAAGTATAGAAAAAATACAATACTAGAGAATACAAAATTCACTGTGTACATTGGTGAACTGAACAAAAGGGGAAAAAAGGTGAAAAAAGACAAAGATAAGTCAAAAAAAATTACCTGAATTGACAAAAAAAAATTGTGGTGAAATTAGCACCCTGTGAATTAACACCAAGTGAGCATTATTCAATTAGCTAAGGAAAGGAGACAAATGATTTAGTTGCATTTTCTAAGTAAGAATGGTAAAAAACAAAACAAACAGTTGAAATGATACAGAATTTTATCAAACAAAATGATAGAGTTCAAAGTTCAGCAATAGTTGTTCTGTTGCATATTGCTGTATTCAGATTAGGTGATCAGATTACCAGACATAAACATGCAAACTTCAGATTACCAGACATAAACACGCAAACTTGGTCAAAAAATAATATTGAAGTATACTTTAAAAATTTCTAAATAGCTTTTAATTATAATTTTAAAAGTTTCAATTCTAAAATGTCCAAAAAACTCTGGCAGGAGAAAATATATCTGCACACTACTTTGCCAAAACCACAAATAACGTGAACATGTTAGGAAAAGTCAAAGATGAAAGAAAAATGAACATAAAAACATAGGACCAAAAAAATGCAATGATAAGAAATAAAGATACAAATAATGATTAATTTCTCATTGGAAGCAATATAAACCAAAAGACAAGAACATGGTAAAATGTTCAACTAAAACAAAGCAACTTCAGTTGAAAGGTCAGGGTATAATTTTATAGCCAGTGAAAAATTCTTAAAAATTGAAAATTAAGGGCTGAGACAATGCGTGTTCAAATGCTTGATTAATTGTGGGGCCTCAGAGGCTTTGAAATGATTTCTGTGTATCTGGGACTTAAAAAAAATTGGCTGAGTGCAATGATATCATTATGTTGAAGTGTTCAGCGTCCACGTGATTATAATAGTTTCTTTGCTTTTTACCAGAAAAATAAGGGAAAATAAAATCACATCATGTCACCCAACATTTAAACAATATGTTCATAGCAAACTAATGTTGAAAATAGTTTCTTTCAAAGTAGTTTGATGCCTTAAAGTAAGAATAACATGAAGATTTAATAGGGTTTATCACATCTAAAAATAGTACAAAGAACAAGTAAAAATATCTTTAAAATATTACAAGTTTCTCAATAAGTGAAGAATTATCACTTTCAATGTCAGAGTACAATAATTAAAGAATTCATATTTCATTTAGTAAAACTACCACTTTACCAAATGAAAACTGAAGAAGGTGAAGGATACAAAATGGTAACAGAGAAAATTAAATGGAGCTTGAGAAGAGAGTAAGAGCGGAATTGGAAAGCAAGCTGGTAGGATGCAGCCAAACCAACAACTATGGTAAACACAGGCAGAGGGCCCTGCCTGTGCTCTGCTCTGATCTCTCATCCAGCCCAGCTCCTTTCCACCTCTCCTCTTAATCTCCCAGCAGACTCCCTTATGCGGTCGTTTGCCTCAGTTTGCTCACAAGCCGGACTCAGGGCAGATAAGCTTTGCTGAAGCAGACCTTTGCAGGAACTCTTTCCTGCCCAGCTTCTTCCTGTGTATGTATGGCTCTGGCAATCTCCTCTCTCCAGAAAGGGCCTACAAGTGAGTTCCTGAGCCCTGGAGGTGTCTTGACTGTCGCTCCAGTGAGTACCCCACACTGTGGGATCCAGGAGAGAATCTGAGGAGCCTTTGCCTTGAACTAGACTTTAGACTCTGCTCTAGGTGGTTGGTCTCTGTACTTGCTTTGCAATTTATTTTTGTTTCTCCTCAGTTGTTTCTTCTTTCTCCGCAGTTCAGTGCAGGAGGGTCAGCCAAGCCTTGATCTCAGCTACCCAACCCAGCCTAGCCCAGCCCAACCCAGCCCAACCCAGAGGACTTCTGTGGCCATGAGGAGCCCTCAGACGCTCTGCTCTGCCAAAACTACAGCATGCACATTCCTCCACATCAAGCCTCTTTTAAGCTTCGGGACAAAGCCACAGCCAATATCAGAAGTTTCCAGAACACTTATTTTCCTTCCACTTGTTTATTCTACTTCATTCTTTCCAAAGTACCCTAACCATTTTCTCTGCTTTGGGAGCTCTGACCCACCCCTTAAGACCTTGGCCAAATCTTCTAGCCTCTGAAATGTTCTCTAACAGTCAGCCTGTTCTTTCTGCATTTCTCCCTGCTACCTCAAACCATCATAGAGTGCATTGAATCTCTAAGTATTGCCTGTCTGCTTTAGGTATTAGACAATGAAGAACAAGACTTTCCCTTATCCTTTCTCTTCTTTACATTTAATATAATGCTAACATTTCAAAGCTTTTTGCTGAACTCGAATGTATAATATAGACTGAGAAACTCATTCAAAATAAAGAAACAAATAGGAATGAGCTGTACCTATTCACTGGCTGGGACCAACTCTGTAACTGCAGTGAACGGCAATAAAACTGTTCAGGGTTTCACAAATCTAAGTACAGCTTACTAAGCATCTGAATAAACCTGCAGCTTATACCTGTGTGAAGAGAACACATGGGAGACAATACTACACAGCCAAACTTAAAAATTCTTATGAAAGAGGAAAGTTGGGTGATATTTGAACTCAATTTAAATGATAAGGTTATTTGTTCAAGAGCAAACCAATGACGTCTTCTGCTCACCAAAAGTTATTATCAAATTAAGCACAAAGGCGACATGAAGAGGTAATTAAAGCACTTGGATTACAAACAGCAGCACTTGCGTGCATCCATTTAAATCCAGAAAGCCAGCACACTGATTACAAGTCATACTTCCTTTGTGATAAGAAAAGTTCTGAAAGAGTCTGTTGAGGTTTCTACTTAATTACAGTTGCTTTGGGTGCCTATGTACATTAAAATGACAGATTCCCTGAGATGCTAGAATGAGCACATCAGGAACTTAAAAATTGCAGTTTTTAGAAAACTGTGTATTTTATTTAAAAGAACAAATAAGAAAATCCATAGAAATATGAGAAAAATTGGAAAGAGAGACTAGTTTCAGTAGCTATTAGCACATCAGAAAGCCTTCAAAGTAGGTGCACAAGTTCACAGAGCAAGAAAAAATAAATGAAAATTCAAAAGTATAGCAAATTGATTATAGAAGTTTAGGATGTCAGAAAAACCGTATCACAAACTGGAAAGGAAAATTCAACTTGTGTAAGGAGCAACTGGTGAGTTATATAAAAATTGGAACACTTTTTCACACACTATACCAGAATTAATCCTAAATGAATATTAAATAAGCAAATAAATAGCACAAATATTAGGAGAAAATATCAGTAATTCTATTCAAGGACACAAATTTGATCATCTAAAAATAAAAAAAATATAACAGTGCAGTCAAAAAACAAGTACAACCTGGGAGACTGTAGTGGGAGATTTTCAGCAAAAACCACTTGGAAAATACCACTAGCCCTAAGAAAATACGTGTGGAAAAGTATGCAAGTGCAACAATTCACACAAGAAGAAAAGCAAAATGATTTAAATATGTGGGCAAAGTTCCAAGCACTCCGCTATGTTCTGTGATGTTGCTATGGAAAAAAAAGACTCTTGCATTTTCCAGCTAGAAGTGTGAAATGGTAAAGTTCCTGAAGACGGGCATTTGGTAATTGCAATATGCCCATTGACCCTGCAACCCCTCTTCTAGGAATTTTTATTTTAGTATATGTTTATAGTACACAATGTTTACATTCCTTGTGTGGAGTTGGTACATATACATCATGCTTCCAAATTCCTTTTTAAAAATAGCAATGATAAACTATGCTTCAGCAATATTCTAAACTACAAATATTTCTAAAGAAAAAATCAAAAATCCCTTACTTAGGAAAATTTACCTATTAAAATGGACCAAAAATGTTGATAACTGCCCAAGTCCTTCCAAAGGTGACAACTTGGCGAAATATGATCCATAACTGAATTTGACTCAGTGAAGAAGTTTTACCTGCTAAATTTTAATTTACTTAGGCTAATCTTATGGATCAGCATGTAGAATAGTCTTGTTCCATTGAACAATAGAGGCATGTTTAAATTTTCTAGGAAAAAAAATACCATGGAGACTAATTATAACATCTTAGGAGCAAATATCCTGCTTTCTTTGCAAAATCTCACACAATTTGCATTCATTCTATGATTGCTGCCATCTCTGGAGATGACTTTAGTTTCTGGCCTGGTCCACTTTTCGTGTGTGGTAAAGAATTTACAGAGTAAGATGCTCTATCTGACTTATCCATTTGTTTATACTCTGGAGAGATTAGCCAGAGTTTTCTTTCATTAAAAGTATTCAGCCTTAAGTGGTATTTCTACTCCAAAGTTGCTGAATTGGGGAAATGTGTGCAGTAATGGTTAGTCTCCTTTCATTGTGAAAAACACGTACATTTACAAACAGAAACTTGAGATAAAACAAAAACACCTTTTTACCCAAATCACAAAACATACCCCATCCATTTTCACTCCTAGAAAAGAAATGAGAGAGAGCACCACTAAAGGTCTCAGAATTGTCTGTTTTATAAGATTCTTATGCCTGAATGTGTGTAGATCCCATTATCTGTAGATTTAAATACCACAGTCTGACTGAAGCAGTTTTTAATCTACAAATTCAGGTATATATTGAGTTCCTGCTACTTACAGATCTTAGTGTTAGATCCTATGACCAAAAGAAAGTGCGCATGCAGAAGTGAAACAAACAATCCCTCCTCTGAAGGAATTTATGATTTGTGGCTGACAGATTCATTAGTGCTAATGTAGATTTAAGTGTAATCCAGGACCTGAGACTAAAGTGCTATGGAATAATGGAAAAGGTTGACAGGGAGTTTGAGAGCTGCTGTAGTCAGACTGTGATATTTAAATCAGATTTTAGAGGAAGGGAGGATTTATAAGGAATGAGAAAGAAGTAGATCGAAGTCTGCACTGATGGCAAACAAAAAAATAGTGACTAGATAGATATACAGACAGACAGATAGACACATAGACAGATATACAGACAAATAGATTTCATATACTAAAAGGGCAAGGTGTGTAAGGGTCATAACGATAAACTCACATTATTTTGTAGAGAACTTTGCATAGCATACAAAGTAACTGGATTTCAGTCTTTAGAAATCAGAATCCTTAAACACTATGTTTGGAATTTTAAGAAGTCTCTAGAACCCAGGTGAAATATGGAAGGGGAACTGGAGAGAGGAAGAAAAAAAAGTATAACAAGAGTGAAGGGATTCAGGTTGTAGTCTAGGCAGAGATGAAGACTATTTGAAGCTACATGCAGGCTAAGCATAAAAGAAACAAAAACGACATAAATTTCAAAACAGAGTTCCACATTCTCAGGAGAGATGATATCCTGATGGTGAAGTTGAGCCGATGTTAGGACTTAGATCTAGTTTTAGCTCTGCATAGTTTTAGACAAGTTGTGGGTCTCAGAGAGAGCTGCTACAGAATATTTCTAAAGTTGGGGTACACATCATACCCCACCGTGCTCTGTAAAAGTGGAAACAGTTTATTTTTGAGCATAAGAAAAAGAAGCATATTATGATGAATTCGAATCCCTTTAAAGTAGACATGGTCGAAAGGTCTTTAGATATGTCAGAAAATAATAATGAGGGATTTTTATAATTTGAAGATTTTGTTTTTGACAATGTATAATACAAGATTGTATATATATATATATATATATATATATATATGCATTAAGAATTAAATACTAATTATATTGATACATGCTAATTCATAGAGGATATTCTTTCAATTTGAACATAATATAGTATAAATCTGTAATGTAAGATATTTTCAGTTTAATTGATGAATGTGTTGGTTGCAACTACCAAGCTTGGAAATCTTCTGATTTACAGTTGTAATAATTATTTTTGCTTGTAATGAATACATAAAGTATTCATTTTAATAAAAGTGGTATAAGGGAAAGCTTAAATTATTTCTGAAAGATAAAAAGTTTTGTCACTGACACTTGTTGAATCCTATATCCATACTTTTAAATACCAGTTTTATTACAAAATCAGTTATTTTAAATGTTTCAGTATGAATAACCTTGGGTTTTAAATGACCCTGGGGAAGGACTGTCTAATCATTTTTGAATAATCACACCTTTGGTTTACCACAAATAACTGATTGGCAAAAGTGTTATTTGTGCCTGGCAGCTAAAAAAATTCCATTAGCAGCCTCATTAGTCTGAAAATCTACAGATTCACCCAGACAGTGAGGTATCTGTGCTCAATGTATTCAAGCACTTTGTAACAAATAAGTCGCTGAAATGTGAAGGCAATTATAGCATTTAGATATTATCATGCTTACTTAGGCAGTACTTTATCAGTAATTAAACAGGTCAGTCTGGGGAAAAATATGATACACTCAGGTTTATTTTCCATGAACTCACAAAATCCAGTTTTATTTTAAGAAGTAAAAATGTAATAAATTGTTCACATTTTCTTACTGTAAGAACCTAAAAGAAGAAAATAAGAAAACTTCATAATCACTCAGCCTCACCAAAATGATATGTAGGCCTTTTTTCCAGCAATAAATTATGTTGGTTTTCCTCTTGATTACTTTTATGCTTAGTTCAACTTTTATTGACCCAGAATCTCTTCATGGAAAAGACTCTAAAAGCTTGAAATTGAGCACTTAACATAACTTTGGAATAGAAGAGTAAAAACAAGAAAAAAACCCAGAAAACCTAAGTGAGGTATTTTAAGAATGGCCTTGGAAATTGCTTTTCTAATAGCTGTGCTATAGGAAAAGATGGTTTATACTGCTGTTTTTCTTTGGTATGGGTAATACAGAATTGGCTATGCATAGCACTGAAAGCGTAATGGTTCTGAGCCTTCTGTTAAAAAGTCCTATTTCAGTTTTCACAGGATTGTGAGGAATTTTTTTCTGCTAAAAATCATGAAAACACCAATGTTTATCACTAGAAATTCTGTAGAATGGCATATGAATAATGTAAATCACCCATGTTTTTACTAGGTAACATCTGATGTATAAAAAAATTCTTACTAAGTTTAAGTTATCCTAAAGGAATGGTGGAAATTTCTATAAAACTATTCCTCAAATATTGTTTACTAGAAAGCTTTTCAAAATAAAAATAATAGGCAGAGTTTACAGCCTACTTAGTTTTTCTTCTTCACAATCGAAAGTTTAAAGAAAGCAATGACATGGAGATTTTCAAGAAGAAAGTTTTGAGTATTTTTCTAAAATAACAGGGAAGGATCACAGGAATCAATATTTTGGTAATGACTAAATAAAAGTCAAAGGTGTCAACAACTAAAAATAAATGATTCTTAGTCTAGCCATGACAAGCGCTGTTCATCACAGACATTTAATTACTCCTGAAGTATGCCACGAGAAAGAGACTAGACCACTAGGAATGTTTGTTACATGTAAGAGTATGTTTAATACAAAGTAGTTCTAAAAATAATCTTGTGATGGTGTATATATTTAGAAGATATTTTAGTTTCTTTTCAACAGATAAAAATGACGGTGCCTTTGGTTGATTTACTGAACAACTTCTGTGACACCAAATATGACACAGAGCACTTGTGAGGTACTGATACATAAAGATAGAATTTTATGAATTCCCATAAAATGTTAGGGATATCAGAAAGGACAAAGATAAATCTAGTCTCCGTGACACCAAAATGCAAAGAGTTAAACCCTTTAGGATTTCTCTTCTCTCTGCTTTTTCTGATCTACTGGCTTCACAATTTAATGGCAGAACACCTATCCTGTAGCTTCAAACCTTCCTAGACTTTCAAACCCTATAACCTCACAAACAAAGAGATCAAAATTTTTTCCTATTGGCAGTCTGTCACATGCCCTCTCACACTGTGGCCCAGGTATTGCAAGGATGAATGATCACGTGTCTTATTATTCAAGGAACAAACAATTGATAAGCAACACAAAGATACAGAGAATGCCTAGCTTCCAAAAGAAAAAAAAAAAAAAAGTATTTTATCAGAAGAAAAGAGGCTATAATCCTGGGTAAACTGATCAGCAAGTACCCTCCATAGGGAGAAGAGATTACAAGGAAAAAAATGTAGTTTTGGTCTCAAAACTTTCAGAATTTAGCAATAAGCACAATAAAACCTATCTGCAGCACTATGCTATGAGAGCTGTAAAAAAGGAATATAAAAGGACTCATAGAGAAATAATCGTACACATTTCAACGCTATAAAAAGAGATGGTAGTTCTATATGAAGGGATTTCAATAGAATCAAATTTAAACTGTGTCTCAAATACTGAAAGGGACTTTCTCCAGTAAAGGGAATTCTTGGGAGAGCTGTTGAAATCAAGGTTTTGTAAGGTATAAAACAGGACTGTGCCTTTGGAGACTGATGTGTGTTCCAGGGCTGTTTTTATAGATGGATTAGGAGGATGGGAGGTAGATTGAGAGGGGAATGGAAAGTTAGGTGGAAACTGTGTCGTAGAAGCTGTTAAGTGTCATGGGAAGTTTCAAACACTGTAAGATGAATCAGAAACTACCTTTAGGATCGAACCCCCATCTCCTGCACCTGCTTGCAGGTGCTTTAATCCACTGAGCTATTTAGCCGGCCCAGCTGTACAATTGCTAAATACTGAACTGTTACTACACTCAGGCCTACATATCAGGAGGGCCATAGAAAGAGGAGAGGAAAATTTACCTACCCATGGTCTGCAGGAATTTGATAAGGAAGCCTCCCCCAACCCAGGAAACCACAGACCCCTGTAAACTGTGAGAGGTTTTCACCAGAGGTCCGAAATTCTTCTGAAGGCAAGAGCACTATTTCAAGGTCATTCAGAAATCATGCTTTGGCTTCTACTAATGAGCCACTGAGAAAAAGAAAGTTGTCACATTCAAATACAGTAGTTTTCTGTACAACTGTTCTCAACCATAGCTAATTTGATTTCTGATTACATGATTAGAAGCTAACCTGATTAGCTCTGTCTGGAATAAGAAATTCAAGCAGAACTTTGCTAAAGGACAGGAATTTACTGTTAGATTAAGCATTCCAAAATAGTGTTATAAATATTCCTAAAGTAGAAAATGACCTTGAATGTTTATTTTATTCATTTTCCTTCAAGGTACATCTAAATAAAGATGATTTCAATCAAATACTGTATTTCTGAACTATTCAATAAAATAATTTTAAAAATTGAAAATTTAACTGCTGTGCACAAACTCTCCAAAAAAAATTAAATTCCCTTGGAAATCCATCCTTATTCTTCAAAAATTTTAATCATGTTTGTAATTAGAAAGAAGAAATCCTGAATTCTCTTCTTTATTTAACTTTGCTTTTGTTCTCTTTCTCTTTTCTTGTAAAGCAACTCACTTCTTCAGTCTTCTCCTACTTTCAATTTCAGACAGATAACCCTGAGTGCAGCACAAGCCTCAAATTATAACTGTCAAATTAAGACCATTAATTACCTGTGGGTACGAAATGTGGAATATGTGCAATTACTGGAATAATTTTCAGCTACTAAAAATATGTTACAGCTCATGGGAATACTCTGCCCAACATTTTTATTTATATTTGGAAAAGATGGTCCAGCTTAACCGAATCCTCTTGAACATTTCCACTACAAAAACAGAATTTAATTTCCAATGATCCTGAGCCATCGAGGCCAAGTTGATCAATAGTATCTTTCTCTTTAAATAGCAAAAAGGTAAGACACCCTGAAGTCTTTGTGATATTTTTACTACTATATTTTCTCACTTATTTATATGGTTTGTTTACATTGTGTTTTATTTATTTATTACTTTTTTTTTTTTTTTTTTTTGCAGAACCAGGTATAGAACTCAGGCCCTTGCACTTGTCAGGGAAACGCTTATTCTACTGAGCCATCTTCCTGGCCCCTTGATTTTGTTTTACTTTTATTTTACTCCTGTACCTCCCCAGCAATCCAGTATCCTTAGCTCATAATCTCCTCATATGTTGCATGTTCTTGATTTAAGAACAAATCCCTTAAGAACTACTAACAGCAGCAATAATAATAAATGCTCCAATTACTTCAGTGTCAACTATGTGCCAGTCGCTGTACAATTATGCCTTAAATTCACTGGTTCATTTAAAGAGTGCCATATCCAATCCCATGGAGAGTATCTATTTCACACAGGAAACATTCTGAGACTCAGGTTAATTTATCTTGGTTCTCAAGATGCAATTCCCTACATGGGATTAAATGTGCAAATGTAGAAGATAAGGAAGGACCTAAGAAGGCTGGGCCTGGATGGGTAAGCGTGGAGCAGATCACAGTGCAATTCTGTAAGAGAAAGAAGAAGCTAAGGAAACAAAACTGAGTAGGAACACCCTCCAGTTTGACTGCCACTTAGGGAAGTTTGGGAAAATATCCAGAGTACGAGTCCCTGGCACTGAGAATTTCTTAACTATGATATATAGATCAGACCAGTAAATTCTCTTGTTTCCTTCACACTCCTTTGTGGGGCAGGGCACCCCAGGGAGGGCCTGGTCTCAATTCCAGAAAAAATAGTATATTTCAAAGTTTGACCAGTCAGTCATACTCCCTATAGTTCTTGGACATACAGTGACCACCAAGAGGTAAGGATGAACTTCAGCTTCATACAAGACTGATTCCAAAGAATGTTCCATGCTGGGGATATGGAGGAATCATGCCTAAAACTCTGCTCTTTTCTAAGTCAAATCTGAAAATATCCTTCATGAGATACTGGGGAGTATTTAGATGTGGGAGATTCATGTCTGCTTTCCTCCATGCTTTCCCTGCCTCACCCACTAATTCTTCAGTGTCCCATTGTCCCATAGCTTGACTCACCAGGTCACCCCCTTAAAAAACAAAGCAGTTACCTTTTGGATTACAAACCTCACTCAAAATCAGTGGTTTGAAGATCAGTCCTAAATTACTGAGTTGATGAGGCTGATCTAATTAAGCTGATTGGTTCTGGACTCGCTTTGTCCCCTAAAGTTCAGAGTAGGGCTTCACAGGCTTGGCTGGAGGTCAAGGAGGCAAGGAGGCATGGCTGCAGTCCTCCTAACTCTTGGCTTTCTTCTTCATCCCAGGTAGAACTCAAGTATGTCCTCTCATGATGATGACAGATATGCGGCTAACGCAGAAACAGACAATGCCTAGACTCAGAAGTGAAGCATTGTCCTTCAGAGTTTTGCCTCTGGCCAAACAAATCACATTGTCAGAATGAACTGCAGAATAAAGGACTCATGTTGTTTTTCTTTTGCTTTTTAAAAAACTGTATCAACCTTGGATTTTTTTAACTTGAAAAAGAATAAAAACTAATAAAAATATTAGAAGTAATACAGAATTTCAAAAAAATAAGATGATAGGAATTCAACAATGATTATTATTTGGGTACTGTTGTCTTCAAGGTAGTTGTTCCTATCAGCAGATGAAAAAAGAAAGGACTCATTATGCTGTTCTTCTGTGAAAAAATGTTAGATTACAGCAAAAGACCTAGCCTCACAAAAAAACAAAAAATTGAGGCTATTGATGAGAAATACCGCAAATGAGGATCTTAGCTTACTGCAGACTCTGTGCTGCTTGACAGCAAGTTGTAGAACATATATTGATACAGTTTTGTACAAGACATTTTGGTTAACTATGAAGAAATGCCTTTCATTTTGATGGAAGAAACAGATAGAAGCGGATGCTATTTTTGCCCTCAAGTCTGACTCCTGCTTCCCCATGAGCTTAAGCACTCACATGCCTGTTCCTGGGCTGTTGTTTTGCCTCATTGTTTCCTAGACAATATCTTTCATTTCCATGAAACAAAAGGGGAAGGAGAGAGAGAGAGAGAGAGAGAGAGAGAGAGAGAGAGAGAGAGAGAGAGAATGAGCCAGTCCTTGGACAGGCTTTACTCTGTACCATACCTCCCCCCTGCCCATACACACACACACACACACATACCTTTGGTACCTATATTGTAGCCACGCTGGCCTTTTATTTTTTCTCCCAATCAGGCCAACCTGCCCCTAGGCATTTATTGACTTAGATCCATAAGTAGGACCTCAACATATAGACTTCTCAGTTTAATGATCCTCTGCTCCCAGAGTCTACTATTAACCGTACAAATAAGGATGAGCTCATCCAATAATTCCAATTCATATTGCCCCTTTCTGTTATTTACTCAGCACTTCTACTTAAAATTGTGAAATTTCTTTTTGCTGTTTTTTTGACTGTCTCCTCTAACATGAAAACATCATCCTGAAAGCAAGAATTTTAACTATTTGTTCACAGGCAGATGCTAATACTTCTTTTTTTTTTTTTTTTTTTTTTTTTTTACTTGAAGGTAATTTATTACCAGAAAGCAATTTGAGCCTTGTTCACAGAAGCAATTTGAGCCTTGTTCACAGACAGTGACCACAGCTACCTCCCTTCCTGCAGGTGCTGTCAGAAGGGATGGGAGTGACAACCTCAGTCCTCCCGATCTTAAATCCAGCAAGAGAGCGCTCGGAGAGCTGACTGTGCACCAGGTCCAGCGGTCTTAGTTCTGTTTCCTCCTGTAGCCCAGAGTTTGGTGTGCAGGGTGGTGATACCCCACTCCTTGCACCTCTGGGCCACATCTGGGGCAGCGAACATGGCAGCAGATGGGGAGGATCCGTCTCCATCAGCCTTCACCTTCATCCCACCGGTCACGTGACAGATGGTTTCCTTGCCAGAGAGATCAGTGACATGGATGAAAGCATCACTGAGGGATGCAAAGATGTGACAGACACCACATACATTCTCTCCTTCAGCCACCTGCGGCCTGAGGCTGATGACCTGTTCTTCCTTCTTTTCCTTCCCCTTGAGAGGTGCCGTTTTTGTACGTCGTCTCCAGACTCAGCTACCAGAAGAAGAGAGCTAATACCTCTAATATATTTACTGACACATGGCTGTGACTAAGAAGTATTTATTGAGTAATAAATTTCTGATGGCTCATCCCCAACTCTTCTTCCATTATATGGATTTCCTGCTCAGTGTTATGTAGTGTGTTATTTTGACTTCTCACTTCTGGACACAATACCGGATCACCAGAAGTTAAAGGAGAGGATTAACGTGGCTCGCACTTTCGGTCCACAGTTGGCAGAGTCCAATTTGGCTACATCACGGTGAAGGGCCTACATTAGGAGAAAAGCTTCATTCATGGTGGCCAGGAAACAGAACAGGAGAACAGTGTCAGAGTAGAAGCAGTGAGGGACCCACTGTGGACATCGCAGGCCACTAGACACACCTACAAGTGCACTGCATAAATCCTCCGGGCATCTCGAAGCCAATCAAGTTGAAACTCCACCCTAAGTGCCAGCTGTGGGCACCCCAGACTCAACATGGGCAGCCCTGAATTTTTTCCCTTTTCTTTCTCAAGCTATCTTTGGCACAGGCCTCTGTACTTCTATAGAATAACAGTCCTCCCATCCACATGCTCTAGTGAGAAAGCTGATCATTTTTCTCAATTTCTCACTGAGACTTCACTTTAAAATTATGAATAAGTTGTATTGATTCTACCCTGAGATGCAGTTCTCAGAACCATGTACCCTTAGCCATACCTACTTTGACTATCTCTTTTCCTTTCCAGTCATTTTCTTTCCAGTTTCAATGCCAGTCCAGCCATGGCACAGTAACTTTACGAACTTAAATATGTGTTGACTTTCGCAGTGCCTCAGTTTCAGCACCTCTCAGGTGGGCTACCCTCCTAAGGTTAATGCACTAAGCTGAAGTGTCACTTCCAAGATCTCCCTAGGGCTCCCAAATGTGACTGTTTAGAATAGGGTCTTTCTAGATGAAATAAGTTTATGTATTTAGTACAAAGTCTACAGGGTCTCACCATACAGATAGAACACCTAATGATCCTTCTGTTTTCAGCCTTCCTAGTGCTGAGTGCCACCACCCCCAGTCTCATTCACCATCTCAGGGTGCTCTGGGGGCTTACAAGCACTGCACACCTGGAATCAAACCCTAGTTGCTGCATCTGCCTAAGCAGGCACTTTAATCTGCAGAGCTATCTGGCCAGCCCTGGAAGAAGTTTAAATGAAGTAATACTGGCTTAGGAAAGTGCCTATCCAATGCCTCATGCTTTATACTAAGTTCAGAAATTTACATATGGAGATATGAGGTGAAGAGAAGATGAGGCACACAGAGCTTCATTTGTAAGCAGAAGCTGAGCTTGGAGTGAGGAACCTGCAAGCCAGCACAAACCAAAATTACTGGAAGCTAGAAGAAGGCAAGGAAGGATGCCACCTCCCAGAGTCTTCAGAGACGGTAGGACCTACAATCATGCTTAGGGACTGCGGGAGAATAAACTTCTTTTGTTTATGCCCCCTAGTTAGTGGCAAGGCATTGTGGCATCCCTAAGAAGCTAACACAGTTTTATGAGGATTAATTAAGACAACTTGTGTAAAACGTTTGCAGGTATTCCAATAGCAAACATAAAACAAAATGCAGGCATCTGATGTTTATTATCACTGTGAATCCAGATTAAAACTCTCAAGTTGCAAATATAGCCAGGATATACCCTGGTCCTGACCGGAAAGGACCTTGTGCTTGTGGTATCCTCCACATCTGCCTTCCACTACCTTGATCCCACTCACACTGTGGATCCTAAAAGAGTAGCCACTGTTGTCTTGATTTCTGCATTTACCCTAAGGCCTGGCATAGAAATCATCACTACTTGAATAGATAATATCCTAGAAATAAATATGCAAGATTATTTGTATCCAATATAACAACTATGATAAAATATACAATTATAATTCATGAAAAATAAAATGGATTAGCTAGCAGGTCATCTGGGGCAAATAGAGAGACATGTTACATACAGGAAAGAAACCCACCAAGAGCTTTCACTTCAAGCCTGCCTTTCATGACATCAATGAGTAACCTGAAGCCTAGGAGGCCCAGCCTCCACCCCAGGCGGATCAGCTTCCAATACAAACCAAAAGAATAATTCTTTTTCTTCACCATAGTCTTTCCATAGCATCATACCACTTACACTAAAGAAAGAAGGAGCTAAAATGTATTTTGTAAAAAAGAATAGAAAAGACAAGCACCATGTGCCTGCCACACTCTGGGAGACTCAGGCAAGAGGTCTGAGCCTTACTCAGGCAACCTAGTGAGACCCCGTAGCAAAATTAAAAAAGAAAACTGGGGGTGAGGAGAGCGGTTGGGGGATGTTCCTTAGTACGAAGGTTGTGGGTTCAAGTCCCAGTACCACACACAGGAAAGAAAAGAAGATAGAACCAGAGAAGAAAAAGGGGGTGGGGAGAAAAGGAAAGAAGGAAGGAGAGAAAGAAACCCTGGAAGAATTGAACGTGGGAAAATTCTGCAGGAGTTATAGGAGACAAAAATCAGGCAGACTGGATGAGAGCATTCACAAAAGATCCCAGGATTGCCACAGAGTGACTCAAACTGATAGGAAGAAACTCACATTCCTTGAGCGCAGTGAAAGAATGTGCAAAGGAGGAGGAGGAGAGACCACATTCCTGAGGCGCAGCAAGTGTGCGATCTGCCATTAGGGAGGAAAAGGGAAATTTCCTGAATTGAGACACACCACAGAAGGAGCACAGAGTTCCCGAAAACACTGTTATCCGTGAGTATCCACCCAAGCCACAAGCCCACCTGTGTGGGCTCAGAAGCTTTTGCCAACTCTCTGTCTCTGGCTGCCATCAAACGGTTTAGGACAACAAAACCAGGCACTCCAGGGATGGTTCACATACTGCTGGAGTCTGGTGGTGAAGGGCACTCTTCCGTAGAGTTCTTTACCTCAGATTGCCTCAGATTCCAGCTTCCGCCTTAGTATTAGGCTAACTCTTCTGTACTCTTTGAACTCTGCCTATGTTTTTCATACTCTTTCTGAGTGAATAAACGGCGTTGGTATTCCTTCCACTTCTAGGTCATGGTAAATACTTTCTAAAAATCGCTCATCTAAATGAACAAGTCATGGCTCTGCAACCTACCTCTGTCCACGTTCAATTGGCCTCTCATTATCAACTGCACCTGCGGCATGCACGGGAAACATGCGTCGCAGCTTCTCTCGGCGGCATTTGCAGCCCTCACCTGACATCTCATACCTTGCACCTGACCACTGTTCTCTGACCTCAGTCATGTCTTGCATTTTGATAATATCATCCATCTTTGGTAGGCTCACTTCCAGTCCGATCTCTGTAGCAAGACACTGTAGAAGACCCTGTACTAAATACATTTTCAAAAAAGGTGGGCCAGATAGCTCAGTGGACTAAAGTGCCTGCTTAGGCAGAGCGCAGGGACCTGGGTTTGATCCCTGGCACCACATGCCACATGCTGAGACAATAATTGAGACTGGACCTGGTGACGTGTGCCTGTAATCCCAGCGCTTGGGATGCTGAGAACAGGAAGGATCACTAGGAGTCTGATCTATGCAGTGAGACCCTGTAGCTCCTGTAATATATATATATATATATATATATATATATATATATATATATATATATATATATATATACATACCATCTTCTAAATTTATGGAGGACAAAATAACTTAGTTATTTATTTCTGATTATTTACCAAAATAAAAATTTGGCTAAAACTTTATATTTGTGTATAACTTTAATCTATTCCCACATATGTGCACACATGTATATAGAACGTGTGGTGTGTAGCTCAATATGCAGCATTTATAATCACAGACTCTATACATAGTGCCTCTGTTAGTCTTTACAGTACTTACACAATAACTAAGAGTTCAATGTGTATGCACATTAATTCTATCAAATATTAGTGCTTAAGTATTTAATGGTAATTTATCAGTAGTTCTTTTACTAGAAGCAGTGAAAATTATAAAAATAATGAAATATAGCCTTTGGGGGTTGCCAGTTTAAAATTTTATATATGACTTTTCTGATGATTTCAAGAAACTACTCAGAAACATTTAATATAATTAATTTTTAAAAGTGTTTAGTTTTAGAAATTAGCTCTGTATTTGATAATTTTGTAGTAGTAGCTACTCTTTATTATGTGATTTCACAGCTTTTAGATTAATTATTAAAGTTTATTTTAAAAATAAATTTTGTTATATATACTTTACCTAAGATGTACAGCTTAGTTACTTTCTTGTTGCTGGGACAAAATACCCAACACCCTCAATGTTGGAAAAAGAGAGGTTTACTTTAGCTGATAGTTTCTAAACATTTTAGACCATAGTCATCTGTCTCAAAGGCAGGGTAGCTGGGTAAAGAGAAACACTTCACAAGGCAAAGCAGAAAAAGTGAATGGTTTATCGTTCTCTTTTTATTCCATGCAGACTACAAGCCTACGGGCTGGTGTCACCCATGTCCAGGGTGGCTCTTCCCTCTTCAGTAAATCCATCACTCATACCCAGGACTATGGTAATCCAGCAATTGTGCGAACCATCACACACCCATCATCCAGTCACTTCCCAGAAGCCCTGTGAGCATACGAGGGCCTGTAGGGAGGGACGTCTGAGATAAATTATAATGACACACACCATCATGTTATAAGATACACGCATACAATACAGCGATTACTATAGTTAAATTAAGCAGTCACACCCATCCTCTTACACTCACCTCTTATATTTATCCCTTTCCCCTGTGGCCAGAGCAGTTATAATCCACTCATACAGCAAAAATCCTGAATACAATACCTTGGATTAACTGTAGTCCTCCTGTTGTACATTAGATCCTTCACTTTGTTCCTCTTATACACTTGCTGCCTTCTGTTCTTTGATCTACACCTATGTCTCTGATTGCCATTATTTATTTTCTATTTCTAGATGTTTCTCTTGTTATCTTTGCCTTTCCTTTTCCCTCTTTTTCTCGCTTTCCCCTAAACATCTCCTTCCTTCTTTCCCCCATATAAGTGAAACAATGCAGTCACTTAACACATGTCTAGCTAATTCATTTAACATGTTCTCCTCCAAATCCTTCCACATTGTGGAAAATGAAAATAATACCCTTTATATATTGTTAAACAATAGTCTATCACACACACACACACACACACACACACACACACACACACACACACACATTTATCTGTGCATATGTGTATGTTTTACATTTATGTGTATGTTGTGAACATTAATTCTGGTATTCCAACATCACTGGATTAAGGAAGGCATAGCATTTTAGCAGAGCTCATTCCTGGATGTCCCTGTGTGGCAATGCAGACCTGGCCTTGAGGATTACATGTGGCCAACTATGCCACTGTTTCCCTGCTCTGTCTTTCAATGGCCAGGAACTAATGGCTTTATTCCTCCATGCCCCACCCTTTTACCAAGGCCTTTCTTAGGTGGAGCCTGCTGATCAGGTACTGAATTTCCTGGAATTGTCAGCTACACTGAACTCTTTCTAACTATAGGTTTAGGTGCCAGAGCTTGTGCCTTAGTGACGGGAGAGCTAATTCGCATGCGCACATACACAAGTGTGTAATAGCCCTGTGCGCATGGGTATCTTACAGTTTCTTCATCCATTTTTGTGGATGGACAATTAAGTTATTTCCATAGAATGGCTGTTTAATAATACTGCAATGGATATGGGTATGTACCGTGAGTAGGGGACTACTGGGCCACAGGGCAGTTCTAGTTTAAATTTCTTGAATTTGTTGACTAGATGATTCCTTTCCCATTTGGTCTTCTTGGTGCACTTATTAGAAATTATTTAAACAAACATGCTAATGATTATTGTATGTTCTCTGCTTTGTTTCACTACTCTATGATGTGTCATTTGTGTGTGTGTGTATGTGTGTGTGTGTGTGTTGTTGTTTTTGGTACTATATTCTTGATAGCTTTGTGATGTGATTTTAATCAGAAAGCGTCTTCCTTTGATTATTTTTCCCCTCAGACTTACTGAGGCTATGTGAGGTCTTTTTCAGTTCTATACAAATTTGAAGATTTTTTTAATTTATATGTAGAAACATATTAGGAATTTGTAGGGATGGCATTGAATCTTCACAAGATCTTAGGTAGTACCAAGTTTTTAACAGTACTATTTCTGTTCATGATCATGGAGTATCTGTTCATTTATGTCTCTGTCCCTTTCTTTCTCCAATGTTTTCTGGCTTTCTGTATACAAATCTTTCACCACTTTTGTGGAATTTATTCCTATTTGATTTTTAATGTATTTGTAAGTAGCATCATTTCATCTCTTGGTTTATTTTTCAAGATTATGTGTGTGCAGAAATGCCATAGCTTTGTTTATAAATTAATAAAAAATATTAAAAAATTATACCCTGTAGCTTTGTTAAATTTATTTATTATACATTGGAGGGTTTTATAAAGCTTCATTGATTTTTATGTATATAGGATCTACCATGTTGTTGCAGAGTTATTCTTACCTTACCCTTTCTTATTTGTTTCTTTTTCTTCTTCTATGTTGTCTAACTATTCTTAGTAGTAGTTCTAATGTTATGCTGATTAAAAGGGGTGGAAGTGGACACATCTGCCTTGCTCCTGATGTTAAAGGAGAACTTTTCAGTTTTTTCTTTAAATTACATTAATCATGGAACTTGATTTTATGCCTAAAATATTAGGATTTTTAAGTAAGGAGTATTGAAATTTACTAAATGCTTATTTATTTATGTTGGTAGAGAGGATCAAACTCAGGACCTTGAGCTTGCCAGGCAGGTGCTTATGCCACTGAGCTACCTACATGAATCTTGTCCCTTTCATCTTTCATTCTACTAACATGCCATGTCACACTAAAAGGTCTGCAGATACTAGCTCAGTGTATCAAGAATAAATCTCACTACATCATGATGCATTAGCTCTCTGAGATATTGTTGAATTTAACTTATTTATATTTTTAATACCTTAATATTTATTGGAGATACTGGCCTGTAGGTTTTTGTCTTGCTTTCCTTATATTTTTACTTCTTGTAATATAATTGTGTATTATTTATTTTCTCCTTTGTATATGAATGATCAAGCCGGGCGTGGTGGCGCAGGCCTGTAATCCCAGCACTCGGGAGGCTGAGGCAGGAGGATTGTTGTGAGTTTGAGACCAGCCTGAGCTACAAAGTGAGCTTAAGGCCAGCCTGAACTGCATAGTGAGACCCTGTCTCAAAAAGACAAAAAAAAAAAAAAAAAAAGAATGATCAATGTGGTCCTGTAATCCCAGTGTTTGGGAGGCTGAAAACAGGAGGATCACTATGAGTCTGATCTACGTAGGGAGACCCTATAGGCCTTGTATTATAAAATACCTAACATAAATAAACAAATAAATAAAGAACACCTGTGGGTTTTGTCCTCTCAAGAAGTGAGACATTTTAATCTTTTAATCAATCTAAATTCTTATCATTTAAATTTACCCTGGCATGGGTTGGGATCCAATTTGTGACTGCTCTGGTTCTGTTCTCCAGAACCAGAACCCTATATGGGCATGATACATACCCAACTTAGAGAGTGATGTTTTATATGTAAATCTGACCCTATCATCTCCAGCTTTACGAGTTAGCACTATGGCAGGAAACCAATCTTGCATGCAAATGGAAAAAGGAGAGAGTTAAGTGAAGGGACTGCTTGCAAAAATATGAGCAAGATCTAAGATATGGTAAAGTTCTAGGACTATCAAAAGGAAAGCTTCAGTGCTCTGATTTTAAGAGGGGAAGGTCAGAGTCTTGCAAGAGGTAGAGGAAACAAACACCGGATGAGAATGTATGCCTCAGAAAAGGAATGTAGTCACTGATTCAGGCCAGTTCACCAAGAAACACAGAATTATGTGAAGAGTCTTGTGTACATGACTTCTTAAGGAAATTCTCTTGACAGAAATATGTAAGGACTTAAGGAGAGAGGAAATGGCAAAGGAAGTACTTAGGCAAGAATATGATTTCTCTCTCTCTCTCTCTCTTTTTTTTGTAGAACCAGGGATTGAACTCAGGCCCTTGTGCTTGCCTGGAAAGCATTTATTCCACTGAGCCATCTCCCCTGTCCAAGAATATGATTTCTGGAGAGGTTTAGGTTCAATGGAGTCACATGGAAAACTCTAGAGCATAAAAGGTTGGCAGATGTTATCCTATTCAGAAAAAAAAAAAAGGTCTTGGGAGATAGCTCAGCAGTCTAAGCACCTGCCTGACAAGCAGAAGGATTGAGCCCCGAGTTTGATCCCCAGCACTGCATGCCATGCTGGCTCTGTACCTAGTCAGCCACTGAAACTGGGTGTGGTAGCAAACACCTGTAATCTCAGCACTGAGCAGTCTGAGACAGGTAGATTGCTATGAGTTCAAGCTGCGTACAAGACCCTATACCAAATAAATAAATAAATAAAAGATTTTTTAAAAAAAGAGCTTGTACTCCCACAGCCCACAATCAGTCAGTCACTGGCTATAGGTTAATGTCTTGGAAAATGAAGTTTAATTTCTGAAGCATCTTTGGGCGAGGCAGCTCCAATTATCTTTGGGCAGTCCTGCAGAAAAATGTGTCAGCTTGAGCAATTATCAGCCAAGATCTACAGCAGCTGGGAAAGGCTGCACTAGCCCCACTCAGGGCAAGCCGACCCCTCACAGCCGTAGAGTCTATCTGCTTTCTGGAATAAGATTTTACCATTTAGTTTCAGCTCTTCCAGAACTTAGGTTAGTCTGAATTTCTGGGAAACCTTGGAAGAGTCACATTAGCAGACTAAATTATAACCTCTGTTGCAACTGGCCTCAAGGCTGTTAGTAATATTTATCCTCTCCTCCACCTACAATTCTTGATTGCTTTCACCCTTCGCCAGAACTTCAAATGGTGTAGCTAGCTTGTCTAGTGCATACCTCAGACTTTCATTTCCAAGAAGCTTGATTTTTCTATCATATCCTTCGCCAACAATGACTGCTGTGATAACCAGGTTTTATCTCATCATTCCCTGATGTCCTTCACTTAGGCACGTACTCTGCATGACCAGCAGCATGCCACCACCAGCATTTTGAACTGGGCTGTCTTCTACAGGTGGCTCGGACTTACTCCAGCATCTCAGAAGTCTGTTTGAACCTTCTTCTCTTGTTGCTTGCCTGATTCCCTATGCGGCTTCATTACCTGGGAGAGGTAATTCTAGTACCACTCTAGGCCCTGTTGCGACACATGGTAGGGCAGTTTGTACTAAGCAGCCCACACATGCCCTTTCTTGTCATGACTCACTGAAAACTGGAAGCTATCCATATCACTTGCCAGGTTTCTCTTCATGCACTGTTCCCTGGTGTGGTATCTGTTACACTTTGCTTCTGTTTCAGTGGGCACATGCACACAACACAGGAACTTCACCTCTACCATGGAAGGGGCTTCTCAGTGCACTCTCAGCTCCAAGATTATTGCGTATCAAGCTTCTCCTTGCCTAATGTTACTGCCATAAGGCCTCTATCTCATTCTTTGGGTGACATTCAATGATACACTGAGTAGCTCACACGCTAATACCCACAGTACAGAATGTCTCAGTTGTTTCAGAGCCTCATCAGGTGCAAAGGTTGATTTTTTATAGTCTCATTGGTTCTGCCAGAATTGGGGGGCTTTCATTGGCAATCACATTCCTTCCTTTCCTTTGAAAGCATCTGACTAAAACAAATCAGAGTGGGGAAAAGTTACTCCAGTGTGTTTAGAGCTAATAACTAATGTCAGGCTAACCTAACTGGAGACACAAATGTTCATTCACTATCCCGCCTTCAGTCTTGATCCTTAATAAGGTGTGAAGCATCACAGTTGCTGGATATTCTCTCCCTTACCTTTTCATCCATAGTCTAGCCTCTACTCTAAATGTAAACATGTTCGGTTACTGCTGGTTAGGCCAGCTATTCTTAGCCTTCTACTGTACACTGTCATGTCGTATTTTGAAACAGTGCAGGACTCCCCTGAATTGCTCAGTGTGGTGGAGTTATTTTTGCAATCCTACATTTTTTATTACCATAATTATTTTCTTTTTCACAGTTACCATTTTTTTTCATTTTATGGCAAAAATGAAACTAAATTTCATAATAAAATAATAAGCAAGTAACAATTATACCACTGAATTTGTTATTGTTAAATTAGTTGATCAGGGGTGGGGGAAATGGCTCAGTGGAATAAGCACTTCCCTGGCAAGAGCAAGGGCCTGAGTTCAATCCCTGGTTCCACCAAAAAAAAAAAGAAAAAATAATTATCTGTTTATAAGATGTGGGCTTAAAAAATCTCCAGTGATATTACCACAAACCTCTTTTCAATGAACTAAGAGAAACTAGTAACATAACCATCTTATATATCCTTTTCTCTTCTTTGCTTTCCACTTCCCCCATCCTAGTTTCAAAGCTTTTGAACAATTTCTTTCCATTTCACAATATCTATTTTTGATCTCATTTACTCTTCCAGTTCCTCACACAGGGAGACAATATGATACATATGTGAGTCTGATTTATTTCACTTGTAAGTATGGTCTCTAGCTGCATCCATTTACCTGTAAAAGTCTCAAGTTTATCCTTTATGGCTACATAGTATTGCACTGTATAAGATGACCACAGCTTTTTTTAACCATTCCAGGGTTGGGTATTTGGGTTGTTTCTAAGATTAAACTATTATGAATTGTGCTGCTATAAACATGGGCACACATATATTATTGAGTTATGACTTTTTTTGGGAAAATACTAAGAAAGGACATAGCTGGGTCAAAGGGGATCTCTAATCCTATTTTACTGAGGAAGTTCCATAATGATTTCCACAGTGGTTGCACTAATCCATACTCCCATCAACAGTGGAAGAAGGGTTTTTTTTTTTCTTCACAGCCCACCTGGCATTTGTTACTGATTGAATTTTGATGACAGCCATCTTTCTGGAGTAAAATGAAATATTAGTGTTGTCTCAGTGTTTTTTTTTTTCAAATGATCAAAGTTGAACATTTTTTCATGTATTTATTTGCCATTTGTATTGCTTCATCTGAGAAGTATGTATTCATCTCAGATGCCCATTTTTGGATTGGGTCTTTGAATTTAGGGGTTTTGATTTTTTAATATGCTTAATAAAAGATATAGATCCTTTGTATGAGAGAAAAATGGCTAAAACTTTTTCCCATTGTGTGGGCTTCTTTTCACTCTGTTAGTGATTTCTTCTGATGTGCCAAAGCTTTTTAGAAAGATGAGATCCTAGCTATTGATTCTAATTGATAAAGAAAGTTTTTCAAGAATTGCGTAGGACCTTAGAAATAATTTCATCTCATTATCTGAGAACCTTAATGACATGAATTCTCAGTTCTTTATTATTAATTCTTTTGCTTTCTTCATTTATCTTACTTTAAGATACCAGTAATATAAGGTCACACATTTATTCATGAGTTCATTCATGAGGCTCTTAGGATTTTAGCCCACACTTCTTGATGCATATTGAATATGTTACTAGTTTCTTTTTCTGGTAGCTAAACTTATTTTATTGCATGTAATAAAAACTTTAAGTACATGTATTATTAGAAGCATGTGTATTATATGAATACCTTTACATATCTGTTTTTTTTGTTCAGGGAGAATCACCACAGCTTTTGAAATATCCACTTAACATGAGAGGTAGAACAATAAAATTCTACCACCCCTGAAGATATCTATGTCTTAATACCCAAATCGAGAAACATTTTATGCTGCATGGAAATGGGGAGATTAAAGATGCAAGTGAAATCATGGTTGTTCTTCAGTGAGGCTGGATTAGCCGGGTGAGTTCAGTGTTATCACAGGAGCCTTCTGAGTGGAAGAAGTGAGCAGAAGAGAGAAAACTAGAGAGATCATTGTATGAAAACTGGCTCCCAGTTGTTGGCTTTGAGAAAGGAGGACAGGCATCAGGCCTCAGTCAGCTTCTAGAAGCAGGAAGAATAAGGAACACAGCCTAAGGAAAAATGTGCGGCTCTTCCAGCATGTTCTTTTAACTTAGTAGTAATCTTTTGTCTTCTGGACACACACACACACACACACACACACACACACCCTATTGCAAGGCAATTAATTTGTTATTTTAAGTCACTAAACTTGTAGTAATTTGTCATAGTTTCCATGAAGACTAATATATTTATTTTATTTATTTTTGTGGAACTGGGAATTGAACTCAGTCCCTTGCACTTGCCAGGAAAGCGCTTATTCCAGTGAGCCTTCTCCCTAGCCCCAATATATTTATTTTAGAGAGATACAAACAGGCAAATTCAAAAGATGCATATCTGACTCATTTATAAATGTGATCAGAAATCTCTATTATAGTTCAAAACAATACAAACATGCGAGATGACGAAACTCTTGTTAGCTATGTTGTCCTAGATGTCACCAATATCTAGACTATGAGATGTGGCAATCATGCGAGAAGATGTACATTTTTGATTTTAATCTTAATTAATATTTAAATAGCTACCTGGTACTACTGGTTACCAAATTGGAAGTATGGCTAGTGTCTGAATTATAATTAATAACTCTCCCTATCATTTGCCAAGGGTTTGCAGTGCAATTTTAACAAAATAATGCTGCAGTAAATCGGAAACAAATCTTTGTCCTAAGGATTGAAATTGTGTTTAACAAACTGTGTACTTCATAAATAAACAGTGGAGCTCTTGGGTGTATGGTGGCAGTCACCCTGAGCACAAAGTGATATGGGCAGATAGTTCCTAGGAAAATGATAGCAATTGTTTACCATCAAATTCCAGCCAGCTTAGCGTCTGTGACAGTAAGTCTGGGGTTTCCAGTTAGCACACAGCTCTGTTATCTATGGACCCTAAACCTACACATTTGTGGCGTCACAGGTGAGAGTAACAGAAAATCATTTCAGATTCATTCTTCACTGTTGGAATTGTGCTGTGTCACATTCTTTGATCTTCTTATTTTTCTACCTTTCCTCATTGATGCTGGTTCTTAATGACTTTGCTTCTGTTTCTGCAACTTTCCTACAAACTACACTCTTTTCTCAAGCTTGAAAAGAGGTCATGAATAGTAGCAGACCTTATGATGAGAGTTTAATCTTTAACTTGTAATTAAGAACTACCTTGACCTATAAGAAAATTAATTTCAGTGGCTTTTGATTCCCTTGTGGGACCTTACTATTTATAGTTCATTCTATAGAACAATAAGACAAATTTTCATACTGCAAAAGTCTCTGACCTTTACGTTTTTCTCTTCTCACCATTATATGGTTCAGATCCTCACATTTTCACCCTGAACCAATTATTGTAAGTGGTGAAACTTATAAAGCAGCATCATGGGGTAGATCACTACTGTTCCCCTAAAGTCTCATGGTCAGAGACAGGAGTGGAAGGGGCTAGTCTTGGCCCTGCCACTTTCTTATCTCTCTGCTTCATGGCTGGCCACCCATGACCTGAGCAGCCTTCCTAGCCACGCCCTCTGGTGGTTTCTGTCTTGGAGCCACCCAACTGTGGACTGAGCCCTCTACAACTGTCAATCCCAAGAAATTTCTCTTCGTTAAAAGTTCAGTTGTCAGGTATTTTGTCCCAGCAGGGAGAAAGCTGAGTCACAGGAACAGTGAACATGTGCTCAGCTGTTTCCTAGGTATGCTATATGGAAAAACCTACTCTTCAACCTCTATAAGATATCCTGGGAATATTAGTAATTCTTTTATATATGAAGAAAATGAGACTCACAGAGGATTTGAAGTTATCCTTATACAGTTAGTAACCTGGAAAATCTAGGACTGTAATATCAGCAGTCAAGTGTTTCAGATTTCTCTCCAAGCCATATAAACTATGTTACCTTCAACAACCTCATTATGAGACACCGCCAGTGAAGATCACTTCAGGAATATATCAAAATTAATTTGCTATTATTATAAAATAAACTACTTAACTTAATAATGTAACAGCTATTTAATTTGTTCTGTAGGACTGACATTTGACAATGAACACACTTTCAGTAGAAAAAAAGGAACTCTTAGGAAGGAGCAGTGCTAACGTAGACAGACCGAATCAGTCTAATAGATCCAGCCACTCCATCACCTCCGAAATATTAAAAACTGAAAGAATCGGTCACATGTCTCATCCAGTGTTATCTGTAGGGTTACACATAAAGTCTCTCTGTGTGGCACACAGTTATCCAAAAGTTTTATAAATTATTACTCTTGTCTCAAGAGAAAAAAAGGAACTCAAGTTTTTTCATCTAAGAATCCCAAGCAAAACCAATTACAAGAATGTTAATACAGTTTGAATGTAGAATTCAAAGTGTGCTAGGTCTTCCATCCTCAAGTTGGTAAACATTTATAGCTAGTGCATGTGGAATTGTATGTAATCAAGTATTAGGCTGTATATATATTGAAGGGGAAAGTTGAGATCTGTCATATAATATTTCATTAGTTCTCTAATTAGACAACTAAGTGATCTAGATAATGCAAATTTGCCTCATCTTCCTCTCAATCTGGACTCTTCTATCTTGGCTTACACCTCTAATCCAGGTTGTGTAAGCAGATTTGTTCATGGCATGGCTGTTGTATCTTTCTACAATCTTTCTGTCCAACCCAGTCTCACCTCTGCAGAGCAATGTTAAAATGCAAATCTTACCCACTGATCCCACTGAAAACCTTTCAGTGACTTCCTAGTCCCCTTGGCAACAACAAGAGTAACAACAGCAACACCCTAAAATAATACCCAGACCATGAGAACCAATTATATCAACACATTGATCTCTAATACCCATTCTTCCTCTCTACACCTCTGTGCCTATCATCTTAAGTTTTATCCTTCCTCAGAGTACCATGTAGCAAATTTTCACATGGCAGAATAAATTCACACATAACATAATTCCACTTTCAGAACTCTTAGGAAGGAGCAGTGCTAAAGTAGACAGACCGAATCAGTCTAATAGATCCAGCCACTCCATCACCTCTGAAATATTAAAAACTGAAAGAATCGGTCACATGTCTCATCCAGTGTTATCTGTAGGGTTACACATAAAGTCTCTCTGTCTGTGTGGCACACAGTTATCCAGAAGTTTTATAAATTATTACTCTTGTCTCCAAAAAAAAAAAAAAAAAAACCGTTTAAAATAAATACTTAAAATCACCCAGTTACAATTTATCTCCATCTATCTCTGTTTCCAATGTCTCTGTTTTTGACATTGGTCAAACCTTCCCAATAGCCACTGAAGGCTCTTCATTAAACTGACTGCTATCTGTGACCCTTGTCATAAAGAAAAACCTTTTTGTTAAATAAAAACTTTAAAATAGGAGGATCACTGCAAGTCTGATCTGTGTAGTGACCCTATAGACCCTGTACTAAATGCATTTTAAAAGAAAAGAAGAAGACTGGGCCTGGTGGTGTGTATCTGTAATACCAGCACTTGGAAGGCTGAAAACAGGAGGATCAGTGCGAGTCCGACCTGTGTAGTGAGGCCCTGTAGACCCTGCACTAAATATATTTTAAAAAGAAAAAATTCAAATATCTCCCTGAAATTCTTCAATTGATTCTTATTTTCTGTAGTGATAAAGTCACAACTCTTTTTCATGGACTTCCTAAGCAGATTTTTCCAGTGTCCAGAGAAACACTGAATGTGTAGTAGATGCTATGAAGCAACAGGAAAGCAGAGAGCATTCCTTCGACTTTCCAGTATTGCAGTCTCTGATTATTCTAGATTCCTGATTTGGGGCAAACTCTTCAAATGATACACACATTTAGGGCACCTGTGAGCTTTTGCCAGTTTGTAACTGCTCTATACTTAGGTGTCATTTATTCCTCTGCTGAAAATATTCTCACCTTCACTGAGTGGGAAGTTTGTTCAAATTCTTTGTTCACTTTGATCTGCCTTTCATTCTAGGGTGATGGGAGCTGAGAATCTCATTGTGGATCCTATGAGCATAGCTATTTAGTTTTTATTTTTTAAAGAATACAAGTGGTAGTAATAAAAAACAGCATTAGAAATGATGCAAAATTTCACTAAGCAAAGTCATAATTCAACAGTGGTTGTTGCATTGTCTGATGCATTGTAGCTTCAGATTAGATGTTTAGGTACCACATATAAGTGTGAAAAAACTGGCTTTCAAAAAAAACAAGACAACAATAAAAATTATAAGAAATTACAAAGAAGAAAAAGAATTAAAAGAAAAATGCTTTAAATATTAACTACTCCATTCAAAAGACCAGCAGAGATCATCAGTACAATTTTCTAAGTTGTCCTGCATGTATACATAAATATATCCTTTGAACTCTTCCCAGGCACTGGGGATTAACTTAAATAATATTGGTTTAATTTTTTCAATACACTGTTAGTTTTACATGTTTCTTTTCTTTATCCAGTGAAGAAAACAAGGCCCTGAGAAATTAGCTCATCTAACATTATGCCCAACAAAGGTAGAAAGCATCTTAGATTGCTTCTTTCTTGTTTTTTCAGAACTAGGGATTGAACTCAGGCCCTTGCACTTGCCAGAAAAGCACTTATTCTACTGAGCCATCTCCTCCATATCTTAGATTTCTGTCTTATCTCAAAGACCAAGGTATTAAAATATGTGATCTTTACTGAACTGCTACTTCTATTTCTTTTAATCATTTTTATTTTTCTCATCAAAACTAAGATCTCCTTGGGGGTAATACTTTTATACTCACTCTTGTATTCTCAGGGCCTGAGATCCCTCAAAATAAAGACAAGTCTTTGTGTTCCTTCCATCTACAAGTTCATCCCATCATTAATTAGCAGCACACTCTGCTCCCTATTCTGATCTAGTTGAGTTGAGGATTCAGTCAATAGATACTGTTGTTTGAGATCCACAAGGAACAACGACAGTAACCACCTGCTTTAAGTGAAGCACAACGAGCTGCTTAAACTCTCTGGCTTGGGATCCAAATGGACTGAGTTACCTCTGCCCTTTATCAGCTCTGCCACTGGGGCTTACATACTTTATCAGGGCCTTAGTTCCCTCATCTGTAGAGACAGCTCACTAACCCACTGGCTTTTCCAATACTATGTGAGTTCATACACAGAAAATTCTTAGAATCAAAATGATTAGTGAGTATTGCTGAAATGGTTACGTTTACAGGTCCACTTGGGCAGACCATGGTGTCCTCTTGCTTGGCTAACACTAACCTAGATTGGGATGTTAAAGATGTATTTTGATGGGATTTGAATTCAAGTCAGTAAAGCAGACCTTGAGTAAAGCATACCATCCTACATAAACTGGTAGGCATTATCCAACAGAAAACTGAGGTTCCTCAGACAGCAAGAAATTCTCTTCAAGATAATGAGATGAACTCTTAGCCCAGGCTCCAGTCTACAGAGATGCTGTACAAATTTTAAACTTGACTGCACTCATAATTGCATGAGACCATTCTCTCTCTCTCTCTCTCTCTCTCTCTCTCTCTCTCTCTCTCTCTCTCTCTCTCTCTCTCTTTCTCTCTTTCTCTCTTCCTCTGTCCACATCTCACACACAGAAATACACAAACATCACATGCATACCATGACTGCACTATCAATGTACTGGTTTCTCCTAGCATAGCTAATGATTACAATTACTCGTTTCTGTCCAAATAACACAAAGAGATAATGAGAATTGTTCTTTGCCTACTTGCTTCAAACTAGGCACAGTAGATCTAATAATTTCCTCATTTTACCCAATAAATAGAAACCAGGTTAGGACAACAAGAATATTATATCAATTTTTCAAGATTCTCTACTATTAAATCTAATTAGGATTTTTTTGAAGTTGGAAATTTGAGCCACCACCCCTCACACTCCCCCAAAAGCTCCAAGGAATTTGAGGAGCTTATATTTTAAAATTTATGGTCAATGTACACTGATGACTTATGTTAAATTTCCATTTGAATTTTAACTCCTTGCTGAAGCCCAAAGTAATCACAATGCAGATTATTTACTGAGAGAGGGGGCCCAGCCTTTCTGCCTCTACCACCTGAACATTCCTGAAAGGTAACAAGAGCATGTATCAACCTTAAGTAAGCAGGCCATTGCTGAGAGAGCTGATTCTGCCTTTCGAGAGCTTATTTGTTAGTCTACCTCCTCCCCAAGCACAGGCAGTCTCACCTTTCTTTTCTGTCTTCTTTCTTCTACTTGTTACTGGTCCTCAGGATCTGAGCTATGCCCAAGCATCAGGCACATATGTCAACGGAGAAAATAAATCAGTGGCTGCTTCCTACTTCCTTCTCACCTCCTCAGCAGCAACAGATCTCCACCGTGGAGATTCTGAATCCTCTTAACACACTCCATTCATAAACTGCAATGGAGCTTGAGAAGGGCCAGTCAGAAGTGGAATGCTGCATGGCTGCCTGGAGCTATGAGTGCAAGATGTCTAAACCCATCCAGAAAGCAAATTGTATTCCATTGAGCTGGTTCACATGGAGAAATCCTGTAGGCTAGTGGCTGAAGGCATGAACATCAGATTCAAACTGTAGTTTTTGGAATGTTAGCCTTGTTCTTTGCTATATATAGCCCTGGCTATGTCACTCAACCTGTCCCTGTCCTCTTCTCATAGACATAGCTTATACAACTGTGAGTTCAATACTTGGTGAAAATAGCTTAATACCAGCAGTTATTACTTGGGATCCATCACAAGGCCTTGGACCTATGGACCTTGTAGAAATCAACCCCTAAGTCTTATTGATAGGGGAAAGAAATGATTTATGTGAGAGGCCATGGTAGACTTTCCTACTTCATGTGCCATATCACTATCCGCTTGTCTAGAATGTCTAGATGTATTCTTGACTTGATGGATAATGTAAGAGAAGCTAGTGTTTATAAGATGTTTTTCATCTTGAGATAGCAGATTTGCACCGAGTGAGTGTAGAGCCTGTCCTCTGTGCTGGGGCTAAGGACAGAAAATTAGACAGGATTAGGATTCAAGAGGTGAGTCGGGAGCACCTTAGAGCAAACAGCATTCACCTGAGCCTCAAAAACATAGTGTGGGCAGTGAAGTAATCAACCGCACACAGACCTGGAATGTAAAAAACAAAAACACAGGGCTCAGTGGACCACAGAATTCGTCCTTTCAACTCCGCCCCACTGCAGGCTGATAAGAACAGGTCTAACACAGACTAAAAGGACCTCGCATACAGATCTATCCATCGATCTTAAAAATCATATCTTTCAAAATTCATTGTAATTCTGAAAAGTTGGGCGCATCATGGCAGAGGCAATGTTATGTGATTTTCATGGTAGTGGTGCAGTCTTACACACTGTAAAGCTTCTCTATCGGGGAGTAAATGAAATGTGATCGTGTCTCCTCTTCCGCACCCACAGGACTCTATCCAGGAAATCGCAGACCGAGAACGGCGGGTTTGCGTGAGTGCAGCCTCACTCTCCAGACGCTGCTCAGAGCATTCCCGCTACGGACAGCACATGCTAATTTTAACATCACTTGTTCCAAATTAAGTGTCTTCAGGCCACTGGCTCCTGTCATCCCCTTCTTTCAGCTCCCAAATCCTTGTGCAGACCAGACGTTACCTGTACCAGATTTCTGGAACAAGGCCGGAGGAATGAGGGTCGTAGAGCTTCGCCATTGCTCTTCTCCTTTGGGTCCTAGGCTTGTGGCAGCTCTTCGGGCGTATATGGACATGTGCTATTTTTCTCTTCGTGTTTATTTCTCCCAAATTCATTCTGTTTTCTTAGTGAAACCATGGAGGTTTCTCTTCCCACGGCACACAAAAACTGTAGGAAAAACGTTTTAATTATTTCCAACCACAACAGCGCATCTGAAGGACTGCAAGGAAGAAAGCTACAGGGACCCACTGAAGAAGCGAAATTCTCACCAAGTTAGAGACCGCCTGTATCTCAGTCCAGGGCAACGCTGTGTTGATGCCCTCGCCTCTGCTCAACAACACTGGATAAACAAATCGTTGAAACACCAAGGGAACAGTGTGTGTGTGTGTGTGTGTGTGTGTGTGTGTGTGTGTGTGTGTGTGTGTGTGTGTTAGGGTCAAGGGATAGACAGATGGACAGACAGATTCACACAGAGACACAGACAGACATAGACAGAGAGAGACAAACTCAGAAAGAGAGAGAGAGAGAGAGATCACAAAGGACCCCGAAGGCACACGTCTCAAAGAGAGGACATAAAGCAAACTGAATTGAACACAGGGGACAGACCGAATAGGGGACAGAAGGAAAGCAGAGCTCAGGAGAGCTGTTTTTCTGGTAATTTACTGAAAAAGTGGAAGTGCAGCTCCCGCGGGCGGCACAGCTGTGCCTTTTAGGCGTTTTTACCCCGACCAGGGCTTTGCGGGGTGGGGGAGACCGTGAATGAATGGGCGCCACCCAGGCTGGGTCACCGGACGGAACCGAGCCGCGCTCGGCCTCCTCGGGCGCCGTCAGGGGGCGCGCGCGCGCAGGGGCGGAGCCGCTTTAAATCGCGGCGCCCGCGGACCTCGCTTCAGAACGCAGCCCGCCGGCAGCCGCTGCTTTTCGCGTCTGAGCCCCGCGCCACCCTGCCCCCATCCTCCGAACTATCTGGACTCTGACCTGACCCAGAGACCCCTGCGGCTTCCACGAGTGGGAATCATCGCAGCCTCCTGCCCCGCGAGGCCGCCACTCCGGAGCCCGGCTGTCGGCGCACCTGCCAGCTCCGCGCACCTGAGAGTCCCGCGCACCTGCGCCCCAGCGAGCGCCCGCCACAATGGCCAACGCCGGGCTGCAGCTGCTCGGCTTCATCCTGGGCACCATCGGCTGGATCGGCTCCATCGTCACCACTGCGCTGCCCCAGTGGAAGATGTACACCTACGCCGGCGACAACATCGTGACGGCCCAGTCCATCTATGAGGGGCTGTGGATGTCCTGCGTGTCGCAGAGCACGGGGCAGATCCAGTGCAAAGTCTTCGACTCTCTGCTGAATCTGAACAGTGAGTGCACTCCACCCCGAGCCGCAAGGCCCGCACAGATCTCCCCTCACATACACACCCCGGACGAGGTCACACCCCGATTTCCCCTGGTGACCTGATTACCAGTGTTCAGGTGATCCAGTCTCCTGGTCATCTGCTCTGTTGCGAGGGAGAGAGGAACACCTTGTCTCCGGCCAAAGGAGACCAGGCCTAAGCCCTAGCGCTGCCTTTAACCCCCTGAGTGACCCCTTACTGTCCTGTGTGGTTTCCTGTTAAACTCCTTAGACAGTGGGTTGAGATCGAAAGCTTGAAGGCCACACTCAAACGTGAACTCTAAGCGTCTTCTGGACTCTCTGAGATGCTGTGTAACTTCAGGATTGGTGGGCCGGGAGAAGACGTTGGTGTACCTTGGTAGACAACTCAAGAACATCAATGAAGGGTACATTTATAAGTGAAATCCTTCCTGTTACTTTTCACAGTAAAGGTCACATTCTTCTCAGTTACATCCCATCTTGATTTTGTCATCTGACATGTAGGGTCGAATCTTTTGTGTCAATTGATTTTCTAAAATGCAGTTAAGTGCAGGGAACATCTTTGCAAGACTTAAAAATCCTTTTGAGGTTCAGCCAAAAATTTTGCTCTGAGCTGGGGATCTTCAGAAGAGGCAGATTGTGTGCTAGTGCTTTGGCCAGGACAACTCCCTGCTAAGTGGGAAAAGAATGAGAAGCCCAAAGGTTCTGAGTGAAAGAGTTCAGGCGAAGGAAGGAGGTGGTGAAGGATGAGAGAGGATGTTCTCCCTATTATCTGCCCTTCTACGGAAGAGTTTGCTTCTCTTTTTTTCTACTTGGAAAGAATGATGTAGAGAGAAATATTTCAAAGGATGCTGCTGAGAGGGATGATAGGATGACTTTTCAATGGATTGTCAGGAAATCCCTAATTCTCTGCTTAGGTGCTGTCCCTTGGTGGCTGCATGATCTTCACAGAGCCACTGTATGTCATGTATCTGTTACACCCTTTCACCAACAGGAAGGAAAGCCTTCTTAGTTTTTACTTAGGTAAACAAGACGGTTCACCACTCCCCACAGTGTGCTGAGAGTGAGTAGAGCTGGCACTGTTTAGCCTCTGGCTTTGTCCATCTCCTAGTGAGGAACAACTTTTAATTGAGCATGCTGAAAGCCACAGAGCTTGGAGGTAGCAAAGCTATTCCAGATTTGTGTGACAATGTAGCTAATGTGCCTGGTGGCTTTGTGTGTGTAGTTCCCACTTTTCAAAGTTACCCTTTCAAAAGTCTTTCATATCAAAACTAACCTGTATGTTTAGTAATAGTGAATGTTTAGTTAACATTCCTGGGACATGTGTATACTTCTAAAATGAATTGTCAGTAACGATGCATGGACTAGATGAATGGAAAGAGAAATACATACACAGAAACAGGGCTGGACATTTGTGGCACCTCCTCCTGGATCTGGCAGATGGAGAAAGCACTAAGGCACAGTTCAGAGAGCGCTTCTGGTCAACTCTGTTCTTCTGGTCAAAGTAATTCATTTTCAGTATTTTAAACTTTCTCAAGTGACTAGATGCATTGTAATCAGTTCATGTACATCTATATTTAAGCATTTTATTTGAATTTATTCCTCATTAATATGCTTATTCAATTTTTTTTTTTAATTTGGTAGAAATCACAATTACTCTGTGGTTTGAAGTACACCCATGCCAGAGACTTTTCCTTGTTTAATTTTTTAAAAATACCAAAGTTTTCTGCTTTGGTGAGAGCCATGGTTTGTCCAAGTGGAGCGATGACCTTTCTCCCAGAAACAAGTCACAGAAGTGGGAGTCCTGGCTCTGGGGCTCCCTCCACCCTGGCCAGTGAGTCACTAGATGCCATCAGATGCAGCACAAAAACTCTTCTCTATTTCTACACCTGAGTGGTGGTTCTCTCACCACCCACCTGATGAGGAGCTGTGGGGTGTGGTTCATGGCTGGCCTTGTGCACCTCTGTAGCATCTAGAGATGAAAGGAGTTTTCTGTGCATACAGAAGCAGTGTGTCTCATAAAAGTTCCTATTTTCTGAAATGTTTTCAGATCTGAACATTTAGCTGATGTTTGTGGATATTGTACCATACTATCTTTACCACCTTGCTGACCTAACAATGAATGAAGGAATTTATCAAGGTTTAAACCACGGACACATTAAAGTATCTTATTTTCTTTCCTTACCTCATGTCAGATGTAATAAGATCATGAGACCTTCCCAAAAATATGTGAAAGAATAGCATATACTGCATATGGAATACATGTATATAATATGATAGATGAGATACAGCATGGCTTATTTTAGGTAGTTTTTGACAAACAGTTTATGAAAATACAGCTGAGGAATGTCCTGGAGAAATGAATGTTGCATTGTGTAACTTGGTTTACAAGGGCTGAGGCAATTCCCATCCCAGCCCATTCCATAGGAGGCTTGTTGACACAAATACTTCTCACAGCTTAAAACTGGGCTATTTTGATGTCTCAGCTCAAAGCAGAGTATCACAATCAATTTCAGTAAATATTTCTTGATTCTTCCATGCATTTTGTCCCAATTCTCCAGCTTTGGGAAAGCCAGTTCTTGTTTCATGTGTTTAGTTAATTGCTTTTTTTTTTTTTTTTTTTTTTTTTTTTTTTTTTTTTTTTTTTTTTTTTTTTTTTTTTTTTTTTTTTTTTTTGCTTGATTTTAATAGCTAGAGCTTTCCAAAGATTGGGCTGTCGTGGTTGACTGCAAGTTGGGAGGTATCCAAGCAGAAGATAAGTAAGCATTTTTCAGAAGTGTTGTTGGGAAGATGCAAGCACCAGACAAATGGGAGGTTAGGCTAGACTCTCTTTAAGTGTCATCTAACTCTGAGATTCTGTAATTTGTTTCTCAGCTACTCTAGCCTGTTAAACCTGCTCAGCATGAACCCACATGTGAGTAGGTGTGCTTAATGAGTGTGGGTTGTCGTGAGGTTTCCCAGTGCTCTCTCCATGATGTCAGGCTCAACCAGAGGAGCAAAATCACCGACTTGGATAGTCCCTGGAGCACAGGCAGAGAGGAAATCACCAGGGGGCTGTACACTTCTCTAAATTGATGGATACCTGTGACAATGGCTCTTTCAAAGAGCCATTGATATTCAGATCTTTCAAGAATTACTTGTGATCCTTGGAATAATGAGAGTTGAAATGAAAATCCAGGTTTGAGATTAGGCATTCTAAATCCTTATCCTGACTTTACACTAAGGACCCCTATGTATCTTCATGAGCCAGATCACCTTCCAGGATCAAGAGGTTTCCCCCTTTTATAAAACAGCAGAGTAGAAAGAATGCAGAGATGAAACCAAGGTTCATTGATCTGTTCCACATCCATGAATCCAGCCCTTTGCTCATTCCTATGGATGCACCTAAGGTGACTTCCAAGGTCTCTTCCACTAGCAGGATTCTTTGGTACTAACTTCAGGACCAAACAAGCCAAAGCAAGTGGTTTATCTAGGGGTTCCTTGACTGGAGTGATGAGTAAATGCCAAGAGGTGATACAGAGCCATAAACTGAATCATGAGATAAGTCAGAAGCAAACCAAAAAAAGTCAGCAACCTTCTCCGGACATTCTGAGAGGTGTGACGACCTTGCACCCACTGAGGTTGTTTGGTCATTGTCTGTGCTTGTGGTCTGAGGTCACACCTGGTGGCTACCAGCTTCTGTACTAATAAAATGGAAATGGTAGCAGAGAGGATTCTTGTTGACTGTGGAATGCCAGTAAAAGTAAAAGACCTCGTAAGTGACAATTCCATAGGAGCATCGTTCCGTGATGCCTGTGATGAGCTCATTTATTATAAAGGAGAAAATAATAATTTTTGTTCTAGTCACTTAGGAAGCAGTGATTTTTTAATTTACCTAGTATATCTTAGTAACTACTGAAACAAAGAAGGGCTGTGTGAGAATAGAGATATAATTGAAATCCATTTTGTTTATTATACATAGTGTGCAGGATAAGAACACAGTAACACACATCATGGTTAAGAAGTATCATAAACAATGTGGAGTATTTATAGCAGACTATGCTGCATGTGTAGCAAGTCTTTAAAGCTTTAGAAAAAAAGTTCACATACTTGTCTATGCTTGTCTGTCTACACTTAATGTTGATTAACCTAACTGTAGCAGGCCAGCTCTGTCCAACTCATTTTTTGTCTTATGAGTAGAAATCTTTGTAAGTATTTTTTTAAATTATACTTCCAAGTTGAAAGTGGGGAAGACTCCTTAGGGGGTCTCTAAGCTCAAGATTATCAGTCTGGCTCAGTATAATTAAAAGACTGGCTCCTCTGTTTACTGCTAATTAATGACCAGAAACAATAGCTTTTTGAATGTTTGCTAGCCAGATTGCCTGGAGAACACTTTAATTACTTATCATAGTGTTACAGAAGTATTGGAAAATTTAAGAAAGGAATATGTTCACTCCTAGATTCAATGGAGTCAGACCTGTTCAAAGTTAATAGTAGAAAGCTCTATTCTACCTCTTTGTTCCAAAGTGTTATTTTATAGCTTCCAGACATCTTTACTGGCCTCTTTGTTTTACACCTTGTCATACCACTAGGGAGAAAAGGAAAGTTTATCTTGGAAACTCATTGCATACATAGATTTAAAATTAAATCACATTAAGCAAAAAATACAGATTATTTTCTTTTCTGCATGAGTTTCTAGCTTTTAATGAACTAAGTAAAATCTAGCTGTATTTAGGAAGATGTTAGTATCCCACCCTTTCTAAAGAGGTGTTTTTAACTCATCCAAGAGTTAAGCTAAACTGGAGTATTTTTACAAGTCACAGTATTATAGTTTTTGAAAGGTAAAGACCTAATTCTAATTTAAATCATTGAACATAAGCTTAATAATTAATCCATGTGACTTGGCAGGTACAGTGCTTTAGTGCTTTGAATGCAGACCTGAATAAATATCTCAAAGCATCTAGAAGCTCACAATTACATATTTTTGACTTGTAACACAGGAAGACTTGCATAAGACCTTAATTTGAAAAAATTCATGCAGCTCCAGTTTAAAACAGTGCAATTTAGATTTGATCAGCGCACAGATCCCTTGTAACCTGTAACACAAGAGTTGCTTACTATGACTCCTGACCTGTCATTAGCTGTGCCCAGCTTGCGAGTTTCCATCTTGTTATGCTGCTCAGCCCTGTTGACATGGGCATATGTATTATATGAACATTTCTCTTATATGTCCTTATGGTTCAGAATCTATTCTGACGGATGTCTTCTGTGAAATGAGGCAAGATTTTTGCATTCGCTGTCAATCTAGTACTGTAAAATGTGAAAACATTTCATGAGTCAGTGGTGAAAGGAAAAGGCAGCTTTGCTGAGCCACATATTGAAAACACTCGGGCCTCTTGATCTCTGTGGTTTGTATGATTTCATTTTCTTCATTTTCTCCATTGTTCTCTGCATATTAGACAACACACTGTCCTATAAGGAAATGAAATACAGGGTCACTAGCTAGTACTGGATGGGATACCCAACTTTTCTTGGAAAATTTGCAAAATAACTGGTAAAATAGATAAGGCATATTGGATGGGCTTTTGTCTAAGTGAAAGGGGAATACTTGACAGATTAAAACTATGACTATTGGGGCTGGGGAGAGAGCTCAGTGGACTGAGCACTTGTTTAGGCAAGAGCAGGGACCAGGGTGCCCTCCCAGGTGCACTGAGCCAGCCACCAAGACTGGGTAGAGAGGTGTACACCTGTAATCCCAGTATTGGGGAGACTGAAAACAGGAGGATTACTACAAGCCCAAGCTGCATAGTGAGGCTCTGTATGAAATACATAAAACAACATTAACAACAACTAAAAGAAACTATGAATATTGGATCAGTCTAGGTTGGTAAAGGTGGAGCCTGGAGGAGTTCATACATGCTTCTGCCTTGCTCTTAGCAGAAGTTTTATGCAAGCCTCATTCATGAGATTGAAGCTGAGGAGCCCCTCTGTCTCCTCACATGGGCTCAGGGCCCTCCAGGCTGTGGGCTCAGGGTTGTGACCTGCTGTTTCTATACGATGAACAGATCAGTGTGATTATTATAAGAGCCAGGTATAGTATGAGGCCCCATAACTTGCACACTGTGGAAAACTGGAGTCAGAACAGAGAAAGCAACAAAGGCAAGTAATAAAGGGATAGAAAGCTAAGTATTCATGATACAGGGAAGTGGAGCTGACTGTGAGAGGTAAGAGACTGTGCATGCCTGAAAGGGTCCCATAGCAATATTTTCTACTAGTCTCTACACTGAGACTAAAGATGCTTCACCCCACCTTACCATCCTCCAGAGGATTTTCATTATATTGTGGCTAAACTCTAGCTAGGTATGGCGGTGCATGCCTGTAAGCCCAGCGCTCCTGAGTCTGAAGCAGGAAGATTGTGCTAAGTTCAAGGCTAGCCTGGGCAACAGAGTGAGCTCAAGGCCAGCCTGACAGAGCAAGACTCTGTCTCAGTCAATAAAACAAAGAGAAACAAAACTAGAGACACCAAAATCCTTACCAAAACGTACAAAGTTCTCACATATATGTCTCCTGCCTAAGGTTCATTTCATGTCTCACCATTCTCTATTGGGTTGAGCAGCTCTCACAGTTTCCCCAAGACTGAGAACTTCTTAGGATGCAGGATTTTTATTTTTTAAACAAGAACAGGACTTGATAAATTGGCAGAAAAGGCACTCTCCACCCTGGGTATGGATCAACTTTGTTACTTTCAACACTTACATATTCTGATTGGAGTCCTAGGATCAAATCTGCAACCTGTTTCATAGATATAAATTTGCTTATTATCTCAACATTGTTTTACTAAGTAATGACTATCTTGCCAAACCTGCTAACACATCAAAAAGAAATATGCACCCTATCTCTAGAGTTTGAGGTACTTTCTTCTCACATTGCAATATGGTTTATGATTTTAACCACAAAATTCAGTAATAACCTCCTAATAGTTTTAGTTCCTAGTATATCTGTGATCTATGGAGCATGGGGTTTTGTCTGGTAGCTCCTCTGTCACCTTGGAACCTGGAATCTTAAGATGGCATATTCAGATATGTGTGCATGTGTACTCAAATGTTATGAGCAGGTGGATATGTAATGGGAGGAAAAGCAGTACTGGATTTTGTTTTTGTTTAAAGAATAAGGCTTGAGCTCAGGATATTTTCACTGAGCTACATCCCCAGATCTCTACTTATTTTTTGAATATGAGGTAGAATCTTATTAAATTGCCAAATTGTCCAGGCTGGGCTCAATGTGTGATTCATCTGCCTCAGCCCCCTAGAGAGCTAGGATTGCAGGTATGTGCCACTGTATCTAGCTTGCTTTATCTATTTATGTTTTGTATTTAGTGCAGGATCTACATGGTGTATAAGGTCTCACGACACAAGTAAGACTTGTAGTGATTCTTCTCTTTTCAGCTTCCCAAGCGCTGTAATTACAGGCGTGTGGCACCACGCCCAGTCTCAATCTCTTTCTCAGTGTGCCCCAGGGGCAGGCCAGCATGGCAGGCCAGGGATTGAACCTCTGGCCCCTGCCTCTGCCTAAGCAGGTGCTTTATTCTGCCGAGCTATCTAGCCGGCCCTAACTTGCTTTATTTTTTAATGAAATCAAATAAAAGTTTATTCTGGCATTTTAAAAATATTGCCCTAATATTGGTGCTTCTTAGAAAGAGATTATTGTGATTTTTATAGTAGGTTTTTAAAGATAAAAATATCTACAAATTAAAACATAATGATAGGGCTTCAGATATACCTCAGTGATATAAGTGGAGATATATCAATATTCATATTTTATACATACCAAAGAACATGATCCCAAGGAATACTGGGAAGTTGACCAAAGATTTCCCAGTTCATCACAATATGAATAGTGTACATATGTGCAAACATTCTTCTCATATATTAATTCTGGCAATGAAATGGTAATCTTCCATGAGAAAAAAATAAATGTATAGTTTAAACAAAATCTCATAGCCACTACAGTTCAAGCCCACTATTTTCTAGGTTGGCATTTGCCAACTGTTAACTTTGTATTCTTTAAGAAACTAGTATAATCTCTGAGACCCGGTAGTGTCAGTTTGTTCATAATTTAGTTCACCAAAGACAGTTACAGAAAATGAAAATATTAGCGGTGTCCTGAGAAATGCTGGATTGAATTATTTTGTCTGCTATTTGCACCACGATTTTTTTAAATTAAAAAGAACTGGTGATAGTTTGAATGTGAATATAATGCTGTCTTCCAAGGTCACTTTTCAAAATTGTTTTAAGAGAGTTGCTGCCATTTTTGTCTCTATTCCTCCAGTAATCAAAGGTACAAATAGGATTTATTCAGTGAGGATGATCTTTGAAATTTCTCTTCTATTCCATAGTCAGGTACTCTCCTAAAGCTTAATGGTTATGCTGTAAAGCTAGTCACTAGTACTGAACTCACACTGTAAGCTCTTTTAAGTAAAAATAGTGAATATCAAGATAATAGACTTATTATTTCAAACCAAAATACTCTAATGATGTGGACTAGATGAGAAAGACTTAGGCTAACCCTATTGGATTAGATCATTACTTATCTTCTAGTTTATTAAGAATTTAATTCTTAAAGGAAAGTGTAAGGTGCTGGAGGGCTTTTTGTCTACCATCTATCCTGGGTGCTGGCTCTTCTGCAAATAACTCTGTGATAGCTGCTAGTGAAGGTTAGGAGAACTGAAGCCTACTGACACCTAATTTAGTTTTCTCTTCTACATATCATCTTGGACTTTCCTTGGTCTTCTATCACATTTGTGTTGCTGCTCCATGTGTGATTTTCACATTACCTAAAATACGTCTTTCCAGGCACTTTACAAGCGACCCGGGCCTTGATGGTCATCGGCATCCTCCTAGGACTGATCGCCATCTTTGTGTCCACCCTGGGGATGAAGTGTATGAAATGCCTTGAAGACGACGAGGCACAGAAGATGCGCATGGCTGTCGTTGGGGGTGTGATATTTCTCATTGCAGGTAAGAGAGCTTGGTTCCCCACCTGTCTGCACTGACTGTCTCTCATGCAGTTTGAAGTCCAGCATTCAGTTTCCTCAAATTATGTTGGAATTATCATGTTTGATATCATTTGGGTCCCTTGTCATCTGCATTCATAGACTCTGTGGTCAGGTGACTGTCATGGTCTCAATTAGAGCCAGATGAAAACGTGGCATTTGTGTGTGCATGTCAGTGGTGTTGTTGTTAGAGCCAGTCTTCCCAGGTAAAGGGAGAAGTTTGCTCTGTAGCCAACTCCCTGGAACAAGCTTATGCAATTCAAAAAAATGTCTATGGTGCTTCCACAGATATTATCCAAGAAGATGAGGAGTGGTAAGGAAAAGCCATTAATAATATGTGATCCTATAAAACTGAGAACAATGGATGGGGCCTGATTATTTGACAAAACTGAGGGGTTACAGTCCAGATGAGTAGACTGAATTATAATAAATAGGGTGTTCCTGTAGACTGAAAAGTAGAAAATCCAGGTAGTATAGAGGGATAGTGACATGCTAGGAAATTCAATTAGATGGGTTAGGAAGGGAAACAATTCAGAAACATCTTGGAACAAAATGCTAATAAGATGAAGCTATAATTTCATCTACGTACAGAAAATACGTATTTGATGCTTTATTCCATCATTGACAAATTCATTATCTTATGTCATCAAGAAAATGAAAGAAGATGGAAAATACCACTTCAAAGCTTTATAAAAAGGCTTACATTAAATATAACAGATAATATATTATAAATATAATATACATACTAAAGAAATTTATTGTAATGTAGACAGTTGCATACATTTATCGTAAATGTAGATCTATCTCTATAGGTGTATAGCAGATAGATTTAGCAGTAGTCTACTACATTTACTATATATGTTATATATAGTAATCTATTATTTTTAAGACAACAGTGATATAAATCTGCTACAGCAAGAATAGAATTGGACCTTCATGTTTATCATTCATGTTGATTGAAGACCTGTAGGGGATTTTGCTCCACCTCAATACATGGATTTAATGCATTCATGGACTATGTCTAGGACTTGGTTAAAAATGTGGCTGAACTGATCAATTGTCCATCTTCTGTGATGCAAATCAGCTCCTGTCTGGAAAGCATGAATGGTGCATTATTCTAACCGCATAACCTTCCATCAAAGCCAGTGAACAATTGGTTGCAGAGTGCCCTCATTCCGTCGCCTCCTGTGAGATGCATAGGGGCCATGCTACTTCTGTGCAATCTGCAGGACTCTGTGGTGGGCAGAATGCAGGGTCACGATTTTGTACATGGCCCACATAGGTAGTGAAACACACACACACATGCACACGCGCACACACAGACAAAATGAGATTGCTTTCTGTCAAGATTGGGATTTTTTTTTTTTTTCACAGAACCAGGGATTGAACTCAGGCCCTAGCACTTGCCAAGCAAGCACTTATTCTACAGAGCCATCTCCCTGGCTTGGACCACTGTTTTGCAAGGGAATATGATTAGCACAAAATTCAAATGACAAATATTGGTTGATTCTTAGCATTAAGTTAGAAAAAAGATGTAAGTTCCTTTAAATATATATATGTTACATATATTTGTATATTACATATTGTTAAAATATATTTATATAGTATATAAATATATTATATTTATATTATATGAACTATATAATATATATTATATAAATTATATAATATCGTATATTATAGTTTTTTGGCTAGCTCAGCCTGCCCAGCATGCAGTGTACTAGGGATCAAACCATAGTCTCCTGCGCCTGCCTAAGCTTGCCTAAGCAGGTGCTTTAGACTGCTGAGCTATCTTGACAGGCCTACATCTATTCTTTTTAATGTTTTATTTATTTATTTGGTACAGGATCTCGCTATGCAATTCAGACTCATAGTGATCCTCCTGTCTAAGCCTCCCAGCACTGGGATTACAGGCGTGCACCACCATGCTCAATTTTAGGGGACAGCACAATAGATGAGATTCCATGGCTGGTACTGCATTTGGTACCAGGGATCAAACCCAGGTCGTTGTGCTTGTGAGGCAGGTGTTTATGCTGCTCAGCCATTTCCCCAGCCCATTTTTAACAGTTTTTTCAACATAAGTGTGCATGTATTTATCATGTATATTATGATATTTTAACATATACATTTTAAAATGAGTAAATTAAGCTAATTACAAAACTTTACCTCACATTTATACAATAAAACTACTTTTACATCTATTCTTTAACATTTTTCAAAACCCTAGCCACCATTTTGCACAATGAGTCTCGTGTGTGTGTGCCTGTGTGTGCCTGTGTGTGGTACTGGGGATGGAACCACAGTCCCTGAGCACTTGCCTAACTAGGCTCTTTAGAGCACTGAGCTATCTTGCTGGCCTAAATTACTTGAATTTAGTTGGGATGTTTTACTGAAATTTTGTATCTTTCAACTAATATCATTTTTGATAAGAAAATCTGATTTGCTTCATATTTATTAAAAATAAACATGTAGGGGGCTGGGGAGATGGCTCAGTAGAATAAGTGCTTCCCTGGCAAGCACAAGGACCTGAGTTCTATCCCAGGTTCTGCGGAAAAAAAAAAAAAAAAGTTCATGTAGGGAATTTTGATTAAATCACTTCTCTGGTATTATTAATATAAAATGACCTAGGAAAATAAACTTTTAGGGCTGGCCAAATAGCTCAGTCTGATCACTGGGCCTGCCATGCCGGCCCCACCCCGGGGTGCACTGAGATGGCAATTGAGACTGGGCGTGGAGGTGCGCACCTGCAATCCCAGCGCTTGAGAGGCTGTAAACAGGAGATCCCTCCGAGTCCAGTCTAGTACTGACACCCTGGACACCTGTAGACCCTTCCCTAAAAACGCAAAAGAAAAAGAAAGAAAATGAGCTTTTGTTTTATAACTTTATCTGAGGTTACACCCTCACCAAATCAGATCAACGACAGTGCTGCCTTGACCGGAGGGCCAGAATGAATGTGGTATTCTACCCATGCTGAGACAGATCCTGTTTATCTGTCATCCAGCAGCTTGTTTTGCACTGACCTATCAGAAAAGTAAAATTGATGCTGATTAGTAATGGAAAAGAACTTTCTTCTTAGCTTTTGTAAGCAGCTCTATGCTACTACTAAAAACTGCTTTATCAAGTACAGCAAACTACAATTCAGTGCTAGCTTTGAAGGTGAACTTGAACATCATGAACCTACTGAATTATTTCAAAAAAGCATTATTTGTGTCAGGAGCATTTAACTAAATATACATGTTATCATAAGTAGTAAAAACCATGCCTAACTCCATCTTAATAGTTTTATATATATATATTAAAAGGACACTTGGACTTAGTCATATCTACATCAAACCTGTTTTTCCTTAATATAAAATAAAATTGTCAGCTGTACTGATAAGATTTTATTTTCATAAAATATGTTCATGTTTAATAGGTTGTGTTTTTCTGCCCAGTGGTTTGTGCTGATTAATAATCTTTTGTTCTGAATTTTTGTAGGTCTCGCTATTTTAGTCGCTACAGCGTGGTATGGCAATAGAATTGTTCAACAGTTCTATGACCCCATGACCCCCGTCAATGCCAGGTAATGCTATTCAGGCATACAGTAGTTTATTCTCTGAAAAAATAGCTTTCATGCTCAACAAAATCCCGCTAGTACCATAGTTCCTCAAATTTGCTTTCAAGAATTATATGCAATTTTATATCAGACTTGCATACAGTTTAAATGACCTATGGCTCATGTTAAAATGGGTTTGATAATTGTTTTAATAGTCTGTATTGATGACAAAATTAACCTCATAGTAAAGTTATAAGCTGTGTACTTCTCAGCTACATGCTATATCATGTTTTTCTTTTCCCTTAATATTAATGAGCATGTTAATAAACTTGAAATTTTCTTTTTGAAGGGCATTCTGATATCTCTAGCATCTCATTATTTATAATAATGAGGTTTGTGATTGATTGAGAAAGAATACCCCTCACCTAGTGCTTGATAAATAGTACTTCATCCCCAATGGTTAAATTAATAATGCATTTTTATTAGTGCATTGGATACCACTCTACAACTTTATGTTCTGTCACAGCTGTAAGATTAACATTACAAAGGTCATCTGCCTTAATATCACAAGTTGTACAAGTTAAGAAGCTGATTCTTTGCCCTTGTGTAACAATCCTCTTTGATCAGCGACTGTGTTCCTTGTCTTGCTATTGTCATCACATCTTTAAAGTTTAATCACTGCATTCAAAGTCAGGATGCTAAAATGTAATTATTGTTTGCAAGTGTGGGAATGAATGAAAACCTGTCAGTGTTTGCAGAGATAAGAGGAGTCCCTTTTTATAGAGTCACCCACACACACAAGAACACAGGCCGCAGTGGTTTCTCTTGGCACCCATCCCATAACATTTACAATGCAGGGCACAAAATTGCTGGGGGTCAATAGGCCAGGATTTTAACAGCGTGTGTGTGAAAGCAATTTGCAAAAGCATGATGCATTTGTTATTTACACAGTCACATGGAATCCTGAGAGCAGTGTAGGGAGGTGGATGGAATTATTCTGCTTTGAAAGCAAATACCCTGACTGCAAGGGAAGTAGCTACCCCAGAACTGCAGTACTTAAGAGAGAGCACCTGGATCCAAACCCAGGCTTTATAGTGCCCTGATCCAGCCTTTCATTCTGTATATTTTCCATAGTCACCCACAGATGCCTCACTAAGAATCTGGCTTACTGTGTTTCATTGCAACAGCTCGATATAAAATGTGCATGGCCTATTCCATTTAACTTATAAAATATAATTTTTGGTTTTAGTTAATATAGATATCAGGGATTAATTAGTGAAAACTCTAATAGTCTCCATCACACAGTGAAATTTGCTTGTAGAATGATTTCTACTTGAAGGTAACATGACTCCATAAGCCTTAGCCTAGGAACTCTTGTATAATCTCTACTTTAAAATATGTGAATATGCTTCATGGGCCTGTATTGCATGGAAAAGTCTTGGGAAGTAATTGTGTAATTAAGCTGATATCACGTGTGTGTCATATAGCTTGATGTAATGTTACACATTGTCAATAATTACAATTTCACTATTCTTGTGTACATGTGCCTACAAACCATAAACTACCCTCCCGAGGGATCATGGGTAGAGGTAACTATTTTCAGTGGGAAAAGGAACTTAGTTATGTACAATACAGATTTTCTTTCTTAATTCTGTCTTAAAAATTGTTCATCATTGCCTAACAAATGCACTGTCTTCTCTTTTCAGGTATGAGTTTGGGCAGGCTCTCTTCATTGGTTGGGCAGCTGCCGCGCTGTGCCTTCTGGGAGGTTTTCTACTTTGCTGCTGCTGTCCTCAAAAAGCAACCTCTTACCCAACACCGAGGCCTTATCCAAAACCTGTGGCTTCCAGTGGGAAAGACTACGTGTGATGTGGGTGAGGACAACTGTCTACTGGGAACAAACACAAAATGAACTTGGAAATATCACTGTTGACCTTGAGATCATAGACTTTTCACTTCCAATCTGAACAGTGGTATTATGAAAGAAACCATATTTTTATAAATATCAACTGCTGGAAGTAGCCTAGTTTGATTTTTACTTCTTTCCTCAGCAGAAGAGGGAAGCTCTTTCCATTCAGTGCTTCCCACTGAATAATCGAACTCAAATGTGAGGAAAGGATACTTCTTAAATATGTATAGATGTGTGTATATACATGTTTTTCTATAAAAAAAAAAACTGGTACAATTTCTTATTCTCATTATATTGGTATCAGCATACTTAAAATACTTCTAAAATAGGAAAAATATGTAATTCCCTTTGAATTAAGAAGTTTATTGGTCTATTTTTCTTTTCTCTCTTCACACATATAATAGAGCAAATATTTAATCCCCTTCTAAGATTTTCCCTATCTTTGCCATAAAAACCAAAATTGTTTGCCAAGGAGTAACTTCTTTTGTGTGTGTGTGTGTGTGTGTGTGTGTGTCTTTTTGAGACAGGGTCTCACTATGTAGTTCAGGCTGGCCTTAAGCTCACTTTGTAGCTCAGGCTGGTCTTGAACTCACAACAATCCTCCTGCCTCAGCCTCCCGAGTGCTGGGATTACAGGCATGCGCCACCACACCCGGCCAAGGAGTAATTTCTGTTCTTCATGTGTAACCTTTTTGTCTGTTTATTTTCTGCCAGCATCTCATAGCGCTTGCTTGTTCTTATTTCCATCTCTGAAGGTTGGTCTCTAACTCCTCCTCCATCTGATCATGCATGTCATAGCCTACATTTGAAGAAGCCAGTGAGAATTTCTTTAAAACTCGCTGTGGTGAGCCAGTCCCTGCCCATGACCCAATGATATTTTCTTGTTAACTGTCCCATGTGTTCCCTGTACTTTGACCTAACACACTCTTATTTGCTTTGAAAATATTTGTTTCATTGCATAGCTGTGCCACTCACCTGAATGTTGTGACACTGTTTTGTTGGTTAAATTTTTACAAGTACCTATTTACAGTTCCTTATCCCCCCCCCCACTTTTTTTCTTTGTCCTTTTTGGCTCATATTTTTTTACTCATATGAAAATGTCATATGTTTTCCCTTGCTCCGGCAAGGTGTGGTCTGTTTATCTAAACATAGTGCTCGACTTGCTGGAGTAAGAATCTGATGACAGATATTCTTTCTGTAACTCTGATCAAGTCACTTAATCTTTCTACCTCTTTTCTCATCTGTTAAATTAGACTAATTATGCCTAACCAAGTAATGTGAGTATTAATTAGTTGATATGACTCTCATTCCTTGAATATGAACTATGCCTAAGTAGTGTTTTTCTTTGCTCAGATGGCAGTTTTGCAGTCACTGAATAAAACCGAAGTTCATGACTTCGCATTGTTTGCCCTCTCCATCTTACCAGAAGCCCATTGCCTTTCCTTTAGCTGTGCCCAGCATGCTGCTCAGATTCTGTTCCATTTTCATAATTGCTCTGCCACTTTTAGTCTGTAGAAGATGCTGGTTCTTTTGAGTAAGATGATGTCATAAAAAGGGTGTTGGCTTTGATGTATGGAGCACTGAATTTGGATCCTGGTGGTACCAATTATTCTGAGGTTGAGCAAGACATTTGGCTGCTAGAGATCTATTGCTTCATCTGTTAAAAAAATAGTATGTTTGTATTTCTAGCTCTGCCTACATCAGAGGGATGTGTGGATCAAATGAGATAGAATATGTGTACATGGGGCTTTTTAAAGTGAAATACAAAGGAATGAGAAAATTAAGTGTATAGGCTTGGGGTTACTTTTCAAGTGACTGAAGAGAATAGGTTTTTTAAAATATTTTTTTGTACAAGGTCTACTGTGTCTACAGGGTCTCACTGTATAGCTGGACTCATAGTAATCCACCTATGTTCAGCCTCCCAACCACTGGGATTACAAGCGTGCACCACCACACCCAGTCTCAATCCCTTTCTCATCACACCTCAGGGGCAGGGCCAGCACAGCACACTGAGGAACACTTAGGTGCTTTAATCCGCTCAGCTATTTGGATGGCCCACTGAGATTAGTTTTAAAAACAGTGTTTCTCACATTAGTCAGCCTCCCAAGAGGTGAGACCCTAAAGTAAAATTCAGGTCACTAAATGAAAGGGATTCTAAGGAAGTTCCATTTTCTGCTATCAGTGTGGACTGATTTTCTTACTATAGAAAGTACATGTCATGAAGTAAAAGCCTAAGTATTGACAAAGCCAACAGTGTGGGGGGACTTAGAAGTCCTGTCCTGTGAGAGGGTATATGGTGCCACTTGTTAAGTATTACTTTCAGGGTTTTTGAGATTAGGGTTTACCTAACACTACTAGGATAATTGGAGGAGGCTACTTTGTGCTAAATCCACATGGGAACAGTTGTACAAAGGTCTGTGTGTTGAAGATTTGAAGCAGATAATCTTTACTGTGTCTTCCAAGCCTGACAGTGTGCTTCTAGAAGTTATCATTCATAAAGCCTTGTCCACATATATAAACTGTAATGGTGTGTAAGTATAAATGTATATGTATGAACTCCAAACCAATGTCCAGTCAAAAATGATTCAACAGAATATTTATGCCAAAATGTATCCATCCATCCACTTTGGATATTTATGTTGCCTACTGCTGTGCCTTGAAATGGTCCAATAGATATTGGGGGAGAAGGGTAATAGGAATTTGTATAAATCATTACTCTTTTTCAATAATTTTTTTAAATAAAGCATTTATCATTTGGTTTCTTACCACTTATTTTGATATCATTATGCTTAGTTGTGTGTTTCTCCTCTCAGTCACAAGCTCCATATCCTTCAGCCTGAGCTCTTCTCCCAGACAGTTGTAAAGAAATGCTAGGAAATATTGCCTATGTACTTTTTAACCCATAAATCAGGTACACAGAACAATGAATAATTGAAGAGTGAACGACATCAGGTTAGAGATCCACAATGGTTTTTGTTGTGGTCTTTATCAAAACTACCTCTGGAAAAAGCAGGGTATGAAAATTATTTCTTCATTTTCATAATATATCAGTAACATTACCTTCAGAGTGGGCTCACCCTGGTCAGTTTCTGTATGAATAATCAAGACATTTGGGCAGAAAGTAAAGACATTTGGGCTTCACTGAGAGGCTGAGGCCTTGCAGCATTGGAGGGGGCACCCAGTACCAGTCCATTGGATTGGAATTCGCTTTATACTATACAGATACAGCTGAATATTACTCCACTGTGTAAAAATACCACATTTTCCTTTTCCATTCTTCAGGTGATAGACATCTGCATTGTTTCCAGGACTTAGCTACAATAAATTGTGCTGCTATAAATATGGGGTGCACATATATGCTGTGGTATGAGGTTTTCAGTTCTTCTGGAAAACTACCCAGGAGGAGAATAGCTGGTTTGAATGGAAACTCCAATCCTAGCTTCTGAAGGAAACTCCACACTGATTTCCATAATGGTTGCACCAGTCAGCTATAAAAATAGTATAAATTTGATTCTTTTGTTGGTAAATGGATGCAACAAGAGAACATATTCTTCAGTGAAATGAATGTGCAAACATCATATTATCTCCTTAGTGTGAGAATCTGAAAGAAAAAAATGGCATCTGAAGGGCATAATAGACACTGGTAAAAGGTAATGAACTCATTCAAAAGGAAAGAGTTACTGAGTTGAGAAGGACAGGAAAGGGAGCGGGATATATATATATATATATATATATATATATATATATATATATATATATATATATATATAATGCAGGACAGTTTTGACAACTGTACTGTGCATTTCTGCTGGTCTATAGAAGATGTCATTAATGCCTTAAGTTGTTTTGTCTCCTTTTTCAATTGTTTCTCCTTTTCATCATCATCTTTTTTTTTTTTTTTTTTTTTTTTTTGGTGGAACAAGAGATTGAACTCAGGCCCTTGGGCTTGCCAGGAAGCACTTATTCCACTGAGCCATCTCTCTGACCCCTTATCTTCTTAATTTCTTATACATTTCTTTTTTTTCCTTTCTTCTCACAATTTTACATGCACACATCTCGTAATATGAATAACTGGTTAGAAGACAATGTAAAATTCACATTGCTTTGCTAAGTGAAAATCTGTATCCCTTGTAATTTTTTCTGTTTTCATTTTGATTTGTACTCTCTTTAAAAGTGAAAATTTAAAAAGTAATAAAATAAATAAATTATACACACACAGCATAATCCAGTACATTTCTGTAGAATTTAAGTATCTAATAGTGGAGATCCAAGGATGTAAGAAATTAAAATTCCTGGGTGTTCTTGAAAAGAACTGGAGAAAGAGCTGGACAACCAAGCAGACATCCCGCTCACTCAGTTCTGAGGGCCTTGTTCTCCAAAGCAAGTCACTGTTCCTCCCTCTCCTTTAGTGCTGTCCATCTAGATTCAGGGAAAATTCTGCCCCCTTCCACAGTTTTTCAGCCTGTGAATCCTACCATAATCGGGTGGGTATTTTTTGTTTTTCTTTGTTGTTGCTCAGATGAAAAATTTGTACTTGGTCTCCATCCTCACCCTACATATTCTCCATTTATCCCCACTCTGACCTACAATCTCTTATTTTACTGGCCTGTGGAAACTGACAGAACCCATGGCATGTTCCTGATTGATGAGTGTACAGCTTGTTGTGTGTGAAACAGGCAGAAACTCTCCGTGCAAATCTCACAGTGTTTTGAACACTTGACTTCCACTGACAGATATTTTCTAAAATAGCCAATATTGACCACTGTAAATAAGATATGAAGTCCTTAAGTTAATATCTGCTGAATACCTACTGTGGGCTGGTACAACTAAATGAAGCCAGGTTAAAGGTGATATGAATTGAGTAAGATAGTCCCGGGCCTGAAAGTAGGCTGGAAAACGTTTAGGGGGAAGAGAAATGAATTCGAACATTAGCACTGGCTCTGTCCTGATCAGGCACAGGACCGTTGACAACTCCACCTACTACACCCTAATTTGTAAAATGAAGGGTGCAGATTCATGCAGTTTTCCTTCATCATAATAGCAAGTTAAAACCATCCAGATGATTTTGAAACTTTTTAATTCCAGGTCCTGCCCTGAAGCAGAGGAAAACAACCTCTGAGGAAAGAGTCCCAGATGAGCTTCTAGGGAGCTCCAATACGGAGTCTCAGTTGCAAACTACGGCGCCTCCCTCTCCCACAGGACCAATGCTTCCCCAAACATTTCTGAGGACACACACGTGTGGGTGCTTAGTAGTATGCATTGCTTTCTATTCATCTTTTTTCCAATGATGTTTTATTTTCTCTTCCTGTGTTGGGAGGATTTCTTTTTGGTGGACGAGGGGAAGAGTTGCAGCAAGGCAGTGTTCAGAAGCTTTTTGATATTTCTCTGGTAAGTAAGCCCTTTTCTTGCCATTGTCAACTGTGTAATTAGCTTCTAAGAATAGTTATTCATTAAAAATCTTTCAAGAAACATTTTTTGTTTCATGATGTGAATTCTGAAAGGTAAAATATGCCATGTAAAATAAGGCATGAGCTTCTTTTTATTTTTCAGTTTTCAAAGAAGTCTCAAGCCAAGCCATAGCCTTGCTTCCACTGATTGTGAATCAATTTTCTGTGATTCTAATTGATTTATTTCATCATTTTGTGATTTATCACTTTAATCTTCTCCCACCAATGGAAAAATGCAAACACACCCAACAAAGTGAAAGATTGAAAACTCAATTATTATTTTTAAGTCATCAGGACTAACGTATGGACTTTGAAATTTTTTGTTTCTGTTTTGATTGAATCTATTTTCCTGTTTTTTGGATTTTCTCTTCATTGCTGTGGCCATGCAAAAGCTTTTTAATTTGATGGGGTCCCATTTGTTGATTCTTTGTATTTCCTGTGCCATCCGTATATCTTCAAGAGTTTTGCCTATTCTACTTTCCAGTAGATCAAGTGCTTGTGTTTTAATATTTAGATACTTGGTTTATTTTGGCTTTCATTTAGTGCATGAAATGAAAGAGAGAAATGGGTTTACCTTCAATCTTGGCATGTGGAAAGCCAGTTTCTCCAGCAACACTTATCAAAGAGGTTTTCTTGGGCCCAGGGAGATGGCTCAGTGGAATAGGCGCTTCCCTGGCAAGCACAAGTGCCTGAGTTTGATCCCTGGTTCTGCCAAAAAAAATAAAATAAAAATAAAAAATAAAGAGGTTGTCTTCCTTCCAGTGAAGACAGAAGGCTAAACTGTACATAGAATATATAGAGAACTTCAGAACAATTGAACTCCCCAGATTTAAAAACCAATAAAAAGAGCATCCAAAACAAATAGACACTTCTCAGATGAAGGAACACAAACAGAAAAATAAATACAGGGCTAAATCAGGTTATGACCTTAATTTATTCTTACAGTCTTGTGGAAAACAGCTGTTTTTGTATTTGTGTGGAGGGGAAATGGTCATGATTGTGTTTCTCACCCAATGCAGCATTTATGAACAGATGGGTATTTTTTTTTTTCAGATGGGTATTTTTTTGTGAACTGAATTGCCTGTAAACAGAAGCATTTGTGAACCGAGGGGTTACTGTACATGAAAAAGTGTCCAACATCACTGATCACTCAAAAAAGACAAATTAAAACAACACTGAAATGTCCCCTCACTGCAGAAAAAAGTGTCTGTAATGAAATCAACCAACAGCAAATTCTGGCAAAGCTATGGGTGAAGAAGATCACTTCTCCTTTGTTGGTGGGAGGGTAAATCAACACAACAACTAAGAAAATCAGTATGAAGGTTCCCCAAAAAACTAGAATGACAAATCCTTTTGATGCAGGTACACAACCTCTAGGTATCTTCCTGGAAAGGTTAAACTCAGACCCCAGTGATACATATATATTCATGATCATGGAAGCACAACTCACAACAGCTGAATCTTGTAACTAACCTATGTGCCCATCAATAGATGAATGGACATCGAAAATATCAAATTTACATGCCATAGATAATGACTCTCCTATAAAGAAAGATAAACCTGAGATATTTTAGGTAAATTTAAGTGAACTAAATCAGACACACAAGTTCAAATACAACATTGTTTCTCTTGTGTGAGAAACCCAAAGGTAACTAAGGAGCAAAATGGAGGACAGACATTGGGAAGTAGACGAACTCGCTCATATGGGCAGGGGACGAAGGCAGGGAAGCTGGAAGGGGAGGGGAGGAAAGGGGTCTTTGAAAGCACAATTGAATAAAAAAATAAAAATGGAGCTTTTGTATATCGACCTTATTCATCAGGCAACCTCTCCCTCTTTTCTGGAGTCACAACAAGCATGAAAAGTAGATGTTTTGAATCAATTCTGGAAACCAGGGCAGCCGACACAGCACAGCTAATGATCGTCACATGGGAGGACTTGCAGGACTTCTTCAGAACATGGTGAGAGCCACCATGTAACTTTATTCAAAGTCAGGCAGAGGACTTTGAGGCTAATTGCAATGTGTCTTCTACTGTAATAATCTTTTTTAGAATTTAAACACTCAGCCTTTTTTTATAATATACTAGGGATCGAACTCAGGCTCTTACACTTGCCAGGCAAGCATTTATGACTCAGCCATCTCACCAGCCCCACTCAACATTTTTTTTTTTTTTTTGCAGAACCAGGGATTGAACTCAGGCCCTTGTGCTTGCCAGGCAAGTGCTTATTCTACTGAGCTACATCCCCAGGCCCTACTCAGCACATTTTTGATCACATTTTTATATAAAAACACATTTCCTGATAGTGTGAATTCAAACAAGAAGGGAAAAACAAATAAAGGAAATACTTTCGAAAAGTAATGTGTGGACAGGGGAGATAGCTCAGCTGTCTAAGTACCTGCCTGGCAAGTGCAAAGACCTAAATTCGATCCCCAGAACCACATACCATGCTGGTTCTGCCTCAGGACAGCCAGGCCTGGTGGAACACACCTGCAATCCTAGTGCTGGGGAGCTGAAACAGAAGGATCACTACAAGTCTGAGTTACATAGTGAGATTCTGTACCAAATACATACATTTAAAAAATTAAATTATATTATATTAAAAAGTGATGTGTAAAAGAGTCATTATACTATTTTACAGCTTTGTGATGTAATCTTAATGATATATTGATGAAATTACTACTTCAATGTTTAATATTACTATGCCCAAATCCTGATCTGAGAATCAGAATTTTAATACAGAGATAAATAAGACAGTTTAGGGCTGGTGACATAGTTCAGTGACACAGTACCTGAATGGCAAGTACAAGGTCCTGAGTTCAAGTCCTGTCACCCATTCCCTCCCAGTAAGACATGCTTCATGCTGTGGGACCATATATATTTTTCATATACATGTTTCCTTTCTTTTTGAATACCTTGCATTGTTTACATATCTATGGTCTGTATGAATGGTGTGTAGCTTAGAAGACCATGACCTGGGTCCTCACATACAAAAAATTGGGGAAATTTATAAATATAAATCAGATAGGATATAAACCAGGTATGTGATAAGTGTTATGATCTATGTAACTCTATTTTGTATCTAGATACCACTATGTAGTCAAAAGACTCAGTAAGTTTCTAGCACAACTGTTAATCATTAAATATATAACTTCATTTTGCATCCAGCCACCATTGTGCTGTCATATAACAGGAAGTCAGCACTGTGTTGTTATGTAGCTCAGTAAGTTCCCAAGATAACTAATCATTATTCAATCACCAAACCACACAATATGTCCAATCTGTGATTAATCTGTGATTAATACAAATTGCAATTGCTTGTTCTAAGATTGTACCTGCCTGTTACAAAAATGCAACCCTTTGTTCCTTCCATTGCCTTGATTGATTCTTGACCCCCTGCTGAACTTCTCTCATGCCCAGGCTGACCGCTCACTTTGTGGTTTAATATGGTAACCTGCCCAAAGTGACTCCATCTTTACCCTAGCTGTGACCCCCTCTAGCTTTCCACCATGCCGTGTTCCTGTTCTGTGTGTGCCAGCTCCCCACCTGCACCCTCCCTTAACGAGCATCATCTGCATTACTATGTACCAAATATGGTCAGAAGCAGAAACTTCTGACCCACCAAGTGCCCTGTCCTAGGTAACCGACCCCCACCCTGCTTTGTGGTTTTTGAGCTTAAAAACCCCTACCTGCCTTGCCTCAGAGCGCTTCTTCGCAACCTTGCAGAGAGTCCGCCACTGGTTACCAGCTAAAATAAAGAGCTACTTTCTTTTTGGAAGTTTGCCTCGTTGTCTCTCTTTTTGAGTTACAACAATAAGAAACTTAAATGACCACTAATAACCAAAGAAAACCAAGACCAATCAAATTTAGATGCTTTGGACTTGTGAAAATCTTAAAATCTATGCTATAAATGATTGGCTACAGATTGAAGAGAGTAGCACCTCCGTTTTCAGGTCTAAATTGACAAATTTCTATAGACTGTCAATTTTATTATACCTGGAAAAATGAAAACTGTCCTTTTGTTGTGATCCAGGACTGATATTGCTACAAGTACAAATTGAGATACACATGTACTTGAGTAATGAAAGTATTTGCACTTTGGTGGTTACAATGCAGGTCAAACAAGGGTGGCAAGTGTGAAGGTCTGGTAGTCTCATGGTCTCAAGCAGGGTTGACAGGAGAATCAAAGCAGGCTCAAAAATTTACCAGGTGAATAGAAGACAGAAAGCCAGCCCTCATTGAGAGAGGGGCTGGGAAGGAGAGAAGGTTCAGAGATACATGGATTGTCAGCGCAGTAAATAAACCAAGCAAGTTACACTAAGTGACTCAGCACATTAGAAGCCAAGACTGAAGATAAAGTGTAATGGAAGTGAGGGAGGTAACTGTAAGAATTCTAGTCTCAGATTTAAAAAAAATTGGGTACATGCTTCACTGTCTATGAAAATTAATACAACTTTGTCTGAAAGTTAATAGACAGGTAATATCTACAACCTCTCATTTTTCATAATGTGTATTTTAGTTTTTAAAGAAAATTTGATGGGTTTTTTATTGTATTTTAGGGAAGGGTCTACAGAGTGTGTAGGGTCTCACTACTAGATCAGACTCATAGTGATCCGCCTGTTTACAGCCTCCCAAGAGCAGGGATTACAGGCGTGCACCACCATGCCCAGTCTTAATTGTCATCTCAGTGTGCCTTGGGGTGGACCTGGCACAGAAGGCTTGAGATCAAACCCCCAACCTCTGTGCCTGTTTGTGGGTGCTTTAATCCACTGAATTATTTGGCAAAATTTTGTTTTTTAATCAAATAATTCAAATACAAAAATACTTTCCTCAGAAAGTAGCCCAACAGTAACGATAGAAGTAAATCTCTTGATGAATAATAATTATTAAATAGATCAATGTCTCAAAATGACAAAACATATGAAAGGGCATTATGGTGGGCTAAATTTTAAAATAAAAGTGAAGTGCAGAAAAATCTCCTTGTAGAAACTCCTTGTGGATTCTTCTCAGGGCTTTTTGAAAAAAGTTGCTACCTTAGCAAATGAGCTCAGTGACACTGTGTCATGGCAGTGGAGCCTCAACCTTGCATCACAGCTCAAGAACAGCCTTCCTCTTGTAGGCTGAAGCTCTTGTCGAGGTACAACAGGACAACTGAAATGAATTCCTCAGGTCAAACTCTGAGATTCTTACTCCATGCCTACAGTCCTTTAAATCCCAGACTCTAAAAATTCAAGAAAGCTAAAAACATGCTAAATAAAGGCTAAGAATGTAAGCCCCTTTCCAGAGAAGGAATCAAAACTCTCTGGGTTTTGTTTCCCTAGAATCTAGCCCCCGTCATCCTTCACACAACATAGGTCATTTCCTTCCACCGAAACCTGGAGCACCCACAACAAATAAACATGACAACACTGGACTGGTACCTGGGCCTTTGGATTATTTCATTTTCAGCTCTATCTCTAAATAGTATTCTCTTTCCATGTCTGGCTTCTTTCCCTTCTCCTCATGTCCTCTGTGCTCATTCTCATTAACACTGATCCCCTCCATCGTATGTGGATCTAAAGATGCAATCTCTTAAAAGCAGAGCATTGAAAAGTGCTTGCCAGGGCTGTGGAGTATACGTATGTGCCGTCTGAGGCCAGAGGTACAGGCAGATAGGAGGGAGCAGGGCTGGTGTTGTGCTGCACAGTGGGACAGCCGGTGACACTGTTGTATGAGTGTTTCAAATTAGCTAGAAGAGAGGATTTTGAACACTTAACCATGAGAAAATTATAAGTACATGAGGTCAATAGATATGCTAAATAATTAAATTTTAAGATCAAATGGATAAATGATCAGGAGTGATGATCAAGTGATATAACCTCTGAGAAGAGCTTAAAATCATGAATTTGTTTCATAAATTTTCCAGGGAAGTACGGAATGTACACAATATGCATAACTTTTAAATCAGCTCTCAACAAGATCAAATTCTGTCTTCCTACAATTTCTGTCCATTAGCTCCCGTCATCCTTCACACAACATAGGTCATTTCCTTCCACCAAAACCTTTCAGAGAGGCAGAGACAAAGCCGTTCCGACCACTCTTCCCGTTACTAAGATGGAATGATGTCACACTCTTTCCAGCCCTAATGATGCTGCTCAGATCACAGGTGTGGATGTCTGCCTTGATGTCAGAGACAGAGAAAAGTGCAATTCTGTGGCTGTGATCTGATCAGAGCTCACATGCACATTAGCCAGTTCTTCAGAAGAAGACATATATTAAAGCGAGGTGGTTTTCCATACCCAAGAGCAAGTTGTATTGGAAGGATACAATTGAATGAGAGTGGACTACGAACAAAGGAAATGTGCCATCATCTCATCATTCTGTTTATTAATGAATGATTCCATGTTTAGGAAAGCAAAGTCCAAGAGAGAAACGCCTCTTCTGCACTCCTAATTCAATGACCTGCCACTTTCCCTCCGCTTTTAATTTTAAGAAGGATTGGAGCAAAACGGTATATAGGTTTCCATGTACAGAAGTTAAACAAAGACCTATGCAGAGGGAGATATGTAACAGGGACTGTTGGGCATAGCCATCTTTAAAGTGTGCAATGGGAAGGGCAGCCAAGTGGCTCAGCAGATTAATGTGCCTGCAAGCAGGCAAAGGGGCCGAGAATTCGATCCCTGAGCCTGCTGTGCTAGCCCGCCATGCCGGCCCCACCCCGAGGGCACATTGAGCCAGTAATTGAGACTGGACCTGGTGGCATGTGCCTGAATCCCAACTCTTGGGAGGCTGTAGACAGTTGGATCACTATGAGTCTGGTCTAGTAGTGAAAGCTTAAACACCCAGTAGACCTTTTCCAAAAAATACAGAAAAAAAAGAAAAGAAATAAAAATTAAAAAAATAAAGTGTGCAGTGGATCACAAACCAGGTCAATTATGCATGGAACACTCACGAAAAGATACCAAGAGACAATGGTGGTCGACCTGCATCTAAGAAGATTTACAGATGCAGGAAAGAGAATTCCAAGCAGAGGCATCCAAGCAAATATATCAAAACCTGTGATATTTAGAATGTGGAGATAGGAGAACTCAGTCACTTATAGGCAGTAAGGAAGAGGAAAGATCATTGAACCTGCCAGTCCCTTCCAAAGTCTGTTATGATTACATCTCAGGACAAGGATTCTAAATAGGATTCTTAGGTCTGAAGACATTACTAGTTGTATATTTGCTAGGCATAAACATCATAAAATAATACATAAAACTTTAAAAAATAATATTGTTCTCACTTTCTGTTTATGAAAAAATACTGGTTCTTTTTTTTAGAGCTGAAGGAAAATGTAAGAAATTTTCTGCTGGACATACTTTGTAATAATTTATATCTAACAAATACTCTTCTTTTTAATAGTATATTTAAGGAAAACGTTGTACTTTGCTTTTGATAAGTATGGGTCAGATGTCTTACCCTACTATCCATTTCTAACTCTGAGACAAAAATTTTATAACTAGTCTATTCCATATACCTAGCAAGTCATAAATATGTTTATGAATATAATTATAAATATAGAATAAAACAGCCAAAATCCTCTTAGGTATCTAGACCCAAATTTAATTTTTTATTTCATACCCAAGAATGAACAGATTCTTCCTGTCTTGCCATCCTTGGTCTTCCTCTTAAAGGACTGCATTTACTCTATCAGCAAACTTTGCTAGCTTTATTTTGAAGATTCATCTCGAATCTGACCATTCCACACGCCCCAGTCCCTTCTTCAAGGCTACAGTCTCAGCATTTTTCAAAACTCCAAGGCCAAATCTCCCTTGAGACCCAGAGTAAAGTTTTAGCTGTGAAGTCATGTAAAAAAAAATTAAGAATCAATTCATAGAATCCCAAGGTACAGTGGAACTGAGTAAACATTCCCATTCTAAAAAGGAGGAACAGGAAGATGTGGAAAGAATTGAACTAAAGCAAGAATAAGCTGTACTAGAGAAAACATTAAACCCCGTAGCTCTATATTTAGCATTGGAAGAGAGTTGCAAAGTGAGTTCCAAAATGCATAAAAAACATTTCCTCTACAGCTTTTCTGGCTGTAGCACATATGGCCTCTCTCTTGGGCTGATTTTGCTCATGTCCAGAGGCTGTCTTGAAGAGATATTTCACATTCTTGGCATCTCTGGCTTTCTGGGGTCTCTGTTGCAACTCTAGCATCATTTCTGTGCTTCATGTGCTTCCTTCTCAGGGATTTTTGCCTGATCTCTCAGGCCTTCTTTTGAAATTCCCATGACTCCATAACTCCTACCTTTGGCATGCAAGTAAAATCTACATCATATAATACTAAGGTCTGCTGTCAGCTAGGGAAGGAGCCAGGTCCCCTTGGCCCAATGGCAGGAGTGGCCTCTTAGGTGCTTTCATAGCTTAGCTCAGAGAAATAAGTCTTTGGGAATCAGTCCCCTGCAAAGTAACCATCCAAATAGTGAAGGTTTACATATTTGCACCTTGAACCTGTAAGTAAGGCCTTATTGATTTATGAGATACCCCTTTGCTTCTTGTCCTGTACAAAGTATTTTATTTCTTTTTAATGGTGCTAATTCTTTAACAGCTTCATCTTCCTTGGCTTTACCTTTTGAGTGAATGTTTAGTTGTTTCAAAACATTCTGTTGTGCCCCTTGTCTCTGTTCTTGACATAAAATATGGCTAACGTGGTCAGCACGAGTCATGCCACAGTCAGAGTGCTGCGATGCCTTCGATCTCCTCTACCAGATCAGTTATCCCATTATCCTTAGTCACAGTTTCCTACAGCAACTCAGGGCATGGGCAAAACACAGACAAATATTCCCTTTTAATGTAACAAATACCATCTAGAGTTCAAATGTGAGTGGAACCTTTATTTCCAACTGAAACCTCCTGGGCCTAACATTTCCTGTCTACATTCCTATCAACATTTTGATCAACTGAGCCTACTAGAATCGCCCATAGGATGTATTTACTGTGTCCTAAAGCTTCTCTAGCCCACATCTATAAACCCTTCCAAACTCCTACAAACTGATTCCAAAGGCTTCTACACTACGTGGTGAGGTATAGCCACAGCAAAATCCCACTTCTGTGGTATCAATTTTCTGAATTACTTAGCTTGATACCCATGAATGATAATACCCGACATGCACAACTTAGAGGAGAAAAGGTCAATTTAGTAAAGGGATTCAGGAGGCTCAGGGGGATTCAACAAGCTCCAAGGGGGAAACCTTATGGCAGCAGGGCACAGTGCAGTGCGCATGGCAACCAGGAAGCAGAGCAGGGGACTCGTGTCAGAGAGGAGCATGTTAGGGGCCCTACATAGAACCCAAGGTCAAACCCCCATAACCTACTCAGATACAACTAGGTGTGCACTTTACTGATCAATAGCCATTTCTCTTTCTTTCTTTCTTTCTTTCTTTCTTTCTTTCTTTCTTTCTTTCTTTCTTTCTTTCTTTCTCTTTCTTTCTTTCTTTCTTTCTCTCCCTCTCTCTCCCTCTCTTTTTCTATCTTTCTTTCTTGGTACTTGTACAGGGTCTCAGGTCTTGCTATGCAATTCAGACTCACAGTGATCATCCTGTCTCAGCCTCCCCAGTGCTGGGATTACAGGTATGCACTACCATGCCCGGTTTGGGGGCTGGAACAGAGAAACTGGGGTTTTGGGACCAGCACACAGTAGGCTCTTAGACCACCCAGCTATCACCCACCTATGTTGCATTTCTTAATCCAGAGAAGTTTATAAATCAAAATTAATGGTCACATTTTATAAAAGGCATGTGCATGTATACATATATATGGAAACAATAATTAGTGGATAAATTATTGAACTGATGATTAGCACCTAATGATGAGTTTAAGCTGGAGCATATAAATCAAGTTATGCCTGCGCAGTTTGATTCAAGATATTTTATTATAATTGTTAGTAAACAACGCCATCTTATTGAGAAGTTGGTAGATTCTTTAAAAAGCCTGAAGTCGAAAGAAAACTAAAAATGAAATAATGAATCCAAGGGTTGAAGGAGAGAAGAGCTGTGGGACGGTGGAGGGACAGACCCTGAGAGCACAGCGCTGGCCCTGGAGCAGCCCTGGCTGGTGCTGCGACAGCTGTGGCAGTTTTCCTCATGTGCAGAAATCAGCTTCTTTCCTTGCTCTTAATGAATTTTGACCTGGATTTCTCTCATTTGTTTTTCCAACAATTATCAATTGTTGGGCCAGGCAGATGGCGCAGTGGCATAGGTGTCTTCCTGGCAAATGCAGAGACCTAAGTTTGAACCAATTCTTGATGTTCATAGAGAGATCAAGACCCAGCACAAGAAAGCTTTCCCCAAACTGGCAAAATGAATGGTGGAGACTGGACGGAAGCTCAGGCTTTCCTAGTCCAGTCCTGGCCTTTTTCCACTCTAGGTTCCTTGTTGACGGCATTCACTCCAAATCTCCCCTAAGCTCAGGTCACACATTCAAAAAACAGCCTGATATTCTAGCCAAGAATCCTAGGAAATTAAGTAGGCTGAGATGAATTTTCTAGTGTTATTTAATCTTTTTAAATCTAAAATGCTACTTCACTGTAGGGAAATCAGCTCAGAAAAAAATATCTCCAGAAAAAATATTAGAGCTAATCCTCTCAGTCCAACTTAAACTAGAGGGTTACCAGAGAAAAGAAAATTACTTTCATAAAGCTTTGTTTTTCCTTCAAAGTATGTTGCATTCACGCTTTTTCCTTTGGTTTATTGCAAGGCATAAATCTTTTTAACCTCCTGCATTCTAAAAAATGTAACACACCTTGGGTGTGTTGTTTGTGTGTGGGGGGGGGTGGGCGGTATATCAGGACTCGAACTCAGGTCCTTGCGCTCACCAGACAAACACTGTGTCACTGAGCTCTATCTCCACCCTGAGCACAACTTATTCCTGTGTGCTACTGTTTACTTAACAGTTCCCACAAGCTCAATGGTGACTGACTGCACATAGCTTCTTGCTTCCCTACGCTCTGCATGTAGCAAACAGTTCATACCTTATATTATTATTATTATTATTATTATTATTTTTTTTTTTTTTTTTCTTTTTGAGACAGGGTCTCACTATGCAGTTCAGGCTGGCCTTAAGCTCACTTTGTAGCTCAGGCTGGTCTCGAACTCACAACAATCCTCCTGCCTCAGCCTCCCTAGTGCTGGGATTACAGGCATGCGCCACCACGCCCGGCTACCTTATATTATTTAAACAGACACATAAAGGTTTCTTGTCTATATTATTGTAAAAGTATGTGTGGGCGAGTTTCCTCTTATCATTTTTAAGCCGTGAAAAAATTCTTCCATTGCATTCCCATGTTTTCTATGTGTCATATATTAGAATGTTTTTAAAAGCTATAAAAGATCACTTACTGTGTTATATTTTAAGTTTATTGGAGAAAGGAGAACATAAAATTTTATGACAGACTTTCTGCTTGATTCTTCATATTCATATTGAATTTTAAGACAGTATTTTAAGCAATGTTCTTTAATTCAATTTTTAGAAGCAAGGTGGTTTATAGTTTCTGTTAATCTATTTAATATGGTAGAAGCAATGTAAGCAAAACTTGAATTTTTCAGAAGCAAAGATTTTATCCTGGGGCTAAACTTAGGTAAAGAATGTACTTTTTTTTTTTATTTTCTGTATTTTAGGGAACAGTCTACAAGGTGTTTAGGGTCTCACTACTAGATTGGACTTCTAGTGATTCTCCTCTTTTACATCCTCCCAAATGCTGGGATTATAGGTGCTCACTGCCACTCCCAGTGTCAATTGCCCTCTCAGTATCCTCCACCTGGGGGGGGGGCAGCCTGGGATGGAGCCTTGGCAGCTCTGCTCTGCCTAAGCAGGTGCTTTAATCCACCGAGCCATCTGGCCAGCCACCCATTCATTTCTTTCCTTTTTTTTTTTTTTTTTTTTGGCAGAATCAGGGAATGAACTCAGAGCCCTTGCACTTGCCAGGGAAATGCTTATTCCACTGAGCCATGTCCCAGCCCCTCCCCCATTCATTTCTGATAAAGCAATATTTTTAAATGCTTGAAAAGAACTTATTTAGCTAATTGCCTAAATTAAGTATATTGAAATCCATGATGGGTTTTTGATTTCTTACAAGTAAATTTGAAGCATACATTGTCTAGAAAATTTTAAATGTGAATTATTTAAATTGAACATTTATACCAGTTTTATTCCTTGAACTACTACTACCTTGTCTTTACCACAGTAATCAGCGTTTTATTCAGCCAAAATTATAAGTTTACTGGTAACCCATAAATATACGTAGTATATCCTGAACATATACTTAATGGTGGCAATTTTAATTTTTATTAAAACTTAATTATCTGTGTGATATAATTGTAAGACCAGCACTACCTGTGAAAAATAATTAGATGTGGTGCAGATTTCAACCTGTTCATAGGACTGTGTCTTCAGCCAAAGAAACTACCATAATGGAAAAAAACCTCAGACTGAGGTAAACCCCAACAGGAAGCAACACAAAGAACCATACACAGCCTTCTAGAAGTTCTTCTTCCTGATTTTCTATCAGTTCCACCCAAGAAAAACCATAAAAAATTGCCCTAAATTTAAAACTATATCCTCCACACTTCCCTGACTTGGTCTCAACTACATACCCAAGGGATGCAGTAGGACATCTGACGGGAATCTTCAATTCACCAGGGCAAAAATCAGACTGTCACCACCATCCTGGACACCTTTGCTTGTCTTGTTGTCAGCACTAACCATTAAGAAAAATAGCAAAAGAGAAACTGCAAGTGTCAGTCTTCTGAATTTAACTTGATCCGTCCTTTGGCCCCTGGGACCACATTTTCATAACACCCATCTTTACATTGTTTCTCAGACACACTGCACTAATCTACCACTAAATTCCTGTTTGCTATAGCTTAGAACATTACCAGTCATTTATTTATTTATTTTTCTTTTTACGGAACTGGGGATTGAACTCAGGCCCCTGTGCTTGCCAGGCAAGTGCTTATTCTACTGAACTATTGCCCTGGCCTCTTTTCTCACTAATTTAATTACCTTTCACTATACTAGTCAAGTTTCCATAGTGCCTCTCTTGACTACTGATTTTTCTCATGACATTCTTTGATTATTGGGCTTTAGACTTGTCTACTCATGGTCTTGTTTTCTTAAAAACAGCATTATTTATTTATTTTTTATTTTTTTATGTATGTATGTATGTATGTATGTATGTATGTATGTATGTATGTATGTATGTATTTTGCAGTACTGGGGATTGAACTCAGGACTGTGCGTTTGCCAGGCAGGCACTTATACTACCGACCTGTCTTCCTGGCCCAGGATTACAATAAAGCTTCACTAATACTGTGTCATTCGTCTACTTAAACCATCCTAAGTCTTTCCACACCTTGAACAAAATTCAAATTCCTCATGCAGGACCATTTCCGTATGTTGCACGGTCCTTGGTCTTCACTCAGGCATCATCTCTCTTGCTTGTTTTCCAGCAGCCACGTGTATCTTCTGGCTTTTCTCGGAGGCTTAGGCATTGCTTAAGAATCCACTGCTTAATTTTTTAAAGGCTAAGAACAAAGTCTTTTGCATCCACATGTAGATATTCTGGCCCCAAACAAGCCTCTGCCTCTTCAATAGGCTACAGATCTACTCCTGTAGTGTGAAAGGAAAGGCAGAGTAGAAAAATGTAAGGAAATCTACATCTCAGATTGAGCATTCAGGGCAGTACTTCTCAGAAGAACCAAAATGTGCAGGTACCTGACTGTCCAGCAGCAGATAAGTGAATACAGAAAATGTGTATCTGCTCATGCTAACATGCGATTCTGCCTTAAGAACGAACTCTGCAATGTGACCCTGTATGGAGGGAACCTGAGGACATCAGGCCAAGTGAAATAAGCAACCACACAATGCAAGCACTGTATAACAATGAAGAGCACCAGCACTGTGTCCAGTTTGGGGCTATTAATAATAAAGTTGATTTAAATGTTCACTTCTGTGGAAAAAATGCCAGGGGTACAATTTATGGATCATATGGTAGTGGCACAGGTAGTAGATATTTAGTGTTTTTTTTTAAGTAACTACTTAGGGTCAGCCAAATAGCTCAGCGGATTAAAGTACCTGCAAGCCAGCACAGGGGCTGGGGGTTCAATCTCAGGGCCTGCTGTACTGGCCCCGCTCCTTGGGCATGCTGAGATAAAAATTGGGAGTGGTGGTGCACACCTGTAATCCCAGTTCTTGGAAAGCTATAAACAGGCGGATCACTGCAAATCCCATGTAGTAGTAAGACCCTGAACACCCTGTAGATACTTCCCTAAAATACAAAAAAAAAGTAACTGCCTAACTGTTCTCCAGAGCACATCCATCTGCAATATATGCACAACTCAGTTCCTTGGCATTACCATCAGTATTTGAATCCTTTCCTTTCCTTTCCTTTCCTTTCCTTTCCTTTCCTTTCCTTTCCTTTCCTTTCCTTTCCTTTCCTTTCCTTTCCTTTCCTTTCCTTTCCTTTCCTTCCTCTCTCTTCTTTCTTTTCTTTTCTTTAACCATTCTGATGAGTATATAGTAAAATCTCCTCTGCTTTAAATTGTATGTTTTATTTTTGTTGGTTTTTTTTTCAGAACCAGGGATTGAACTCAGACCCTTGAGCTTGTCAGGGAAGTGCTTATTCTAATGAGCCATTTCCCAGGCCCCTAAATTGTATGCTCTTAATGGCTAGTGATATTAACACAATTTCTTGTGTTATCTGACATTACTGTGTCTTCAGTGAAAAATCACTTGCGTCGTTCGCACATTTGCCATTTGGATTGGTTTATTTTTTCAATTGTGTTTCAGTGTTCTTCATATATTCCAGAAAATTGCCCTTTGGCAGATACATGGATTTAAAACTTTGTGCCACTTCGTAATTCTTCTTTTCATCTTCTTAACAGGCTTCTGCAGAGCAAAAGTTCTCAATTTTGATGCAGTCCAATTCATTGATTTTTCTCCTTATGGATAGTGCTTTTAATATCAAGATTAAGAATTCTTTTCAAACCCTTTCCTCATTTTTTTCTAAAAATGTTATAATTTCCATATATTTGCTTTTTTGTCTACAATTCACTTCAAGTTTATTTTTGTAATAAGGTGTAATATTTATCCTGTTTTCTTTTTCTTTTACCTTTGTTTTTCTAATTGCTATAGAATTACTGTATTGCCTTATTCTTTTGCAAAAAACTAAGTGCACTGGACATGGAGGAGCACTCTTGTGTTCCTACCACACTGGAAGTCTAGAGCAGGAAGATGGTAAATTTGAGCCAGGTTGGAGCACTTTACCAACTGTGTGAGACCCTATGTCAAATATAATAATAATAGTAATAATAATGATAACAATAATAATAATAGTAATAATAGAACACTTGACTATATAACTATTTTGTGTATTGCTGAACTAAACTTGCCAATATTTTATTAAGGATTATTCTAGTCATTCATCAGAGATAGTGGTCAAATTTTTTCTTTTTTGTACTCAGTCTGGTTTTGGTATTGTGACAAAAATGGTTTTTCGTAGCTTGGTAAAAGTAAAAGAATTAATATAGCAGCAATAATAATTCTTTAAAACTTTCGTAGAGTTGTTCCCCAAATGTATCTTGAAGACTTATACTTTGTGAATTTTTAAACTCTGGATTCAATTTGCAAATTGTAATAAAGACACTCAATTCATTTGGTTCCTACTGAGTTATGGTGGCGTGCATTCCTTGAAGAATTTGTTCATTTTTTTTTATCTGGATTTTCAAATTTCATTTTGTAAAAGTGTTCCTTGAAATTTAGCATGTAACATGTAAGTTGGGTTAGGTTTATGTTAGTCTTACTACTAGTGATTTCTCTCTTGTTTTCATTGTGACTCTTGTTATAGGCTTGTGAATTTCTTGGAATTGTCCAGAAGTTCCAGTTCGGTTCACTGAATTTCTCCATTGTGTTTCTGTTTTCAACTTCATTGATTTTCCTCTATTTGTGCTTTTCCTCCTGTTTGCTTTAGTTTTATTTGCTCTTCTTTTTGTAGGTTCCTGAGGTAGAGACAGAGACAGCCAACTGAATACTGATTTTCCCTTTTGTTGCCTAATAATAAATCCTATTTATCTATCTTTTATCATTGATTTGGTTATCTTGCAAAAATACTGTTTGCTGTATTTTTACTTGCATTTAGTTCAACAATTTCAATTTTTTCCCAGTCTTTCTTCTGTGATATGTGGATTATTTACAAGTATGTTTTCTGATTTTCAAGTACTTAACAGATTTTTCTGTTAGTGTTCTGTTACTGATTGATTACTGGAGTAAACAATATATAATTTTGGCTTTATACATTTGCTCAGGATTGCTCTACATCCCAGAAAATAGTGTAGTTTAGTATATTCTCAATAAAACACTCACCAGTGATGGGTATTTTACTACTGTTGGGAAGAATGATTTAAAAATGACAGAATCCATCCTTTGTGCAATGGCTGTTATCACTTAAAAATATCTTATTATTTCATCTGTTACATTGCTATTTCTTCCAACTCAGATCATTTTGCCATTTTTGATTGGAAAATATATAACATCAATATATATTGATAAAAATAAAATGATATAAAATGTTAGAAGTATTTTACCTACAGGTTCAAAAACATATAAATACACTTGTTTCAGGTCTAGACAGAGAGCTACAAACCCTACAGAATGTGCTAAGTGTTATGAGCACATCTCTTAACCTAAAGAGGTGAAGTTTTGTGGCCATGAGGGAGCTTTGGTATAGAGGCTGTCACCTGATTCCCAGCCAGGGCAGACCGTGAGTGGAGGATGGGGACTTCAGATCAGGTGGGTTCATCAGACAGCAAGGATTTCATCACTCTCACTGGCATGACAGGACTGCAATAAAAACTCTGGGCCCTGAAGTCTGGGGTAACTTTCTCATTGATGGACACAATGATGTTCCAGGAGAACAACATGGTCAGATTCCATGAGGAAGGAACATGGAAGCTACATGTCCAGGACTATCCCCAGGGACCCTGTGAGTCTCTTTCTATTGGAATCCTTTCTAATAAACTTGAGGCAGTAAGCATAAAGCCTTCCTGGAGTTCTTTTAGAGAATTATCCTACCTCAGTGGCAGGATGTGGTGATGAGGTCACAGAGGTGTAGACGGTTGGTCTGCTACATGAGTTGCCTCTAACAAGGGTAGACTTTGAGAGAACTTTTATTATTCCTTGCTTAGATCTGGTGCTAGAATTAAACTGGTTTCTGGATGCCTTGATGATATCAGAGGATCAGTATAGAAGCAACTATGTTGTTGCATTCTTTTATTTATTTGCTGATTTTCTTTCAAGTTGGTCTATCATTGGGGAGAAAGGAATGTTGAGTCTTGAAACACTAGTGTAGATTTGTGCTTATTTTTTTCCAGTTCCATCAATTTAAGTTTTATGTAGTTTGCTATTTGCTTATTGTGCTCAGGCCCATTTCAGACTAACATGCCTTGCTGCAGGCTGAACATTTCAGCACAGTATTATGTCTTGCTTTTTCTCATAGTGTACTTCCTCCAAGGCACACTTGATCTGCTATGAAAGTGTCTATTTCTATTTTCTTCTCACTGAAGTTTTGCATGAGACTGATTTTTCCTCCCTTTGTTTTCAACTTGGGAAAATATTTATATTTGTAATAGGTTTCTTGTACAAAGCATATAGCTGTGTGTGTCCTTCTATTTAATCTATTCTATAAATTTCTTCTTACAATAGTGGAACTCTGTATATTTCAGCCATGCTCAGTATTTACTTCACTATTTTTAGTCTAGTTCCAGAACATTTTCATCACCACAAAGTGGATCTCAATACCAGTTAGGAGTTATTTCCCATATTCTCTTCCTCTATTCTCTGACAATCATTAATTTAGTTTCTTTTTCTATGAATTTGCGTATTTGGAACATTCCTATGTAATACAATGGAATGGTAATTTGGGGCCATTAATGTATGATTTCTTCCACCAGTACAGTTTTCAACTTTTAACATGTTGCAGCTTATATAATAACTTCTTTCTTCTTGTGTCTAAATAATATTCTATTCATTGATACATCACATTTCATTTATTTGTTTGCTATTGGTCAGAATTTAGGTTGTTTCATGAAAGTAGAATTCTGCATGAAAGTAGTAATCATAACTCATTTCACCCAGAGATGAACAAATTAAGTAATACCTCTAATCATCTAACAGAAATAAAAATATTAGTCTCATGGTTTAAAGTGTGAATAGAAAATAAATAATCAGGACCACCCTGCAGTTTAAAGAGCATCCTACTGTAACTGCTCTGACATTGATTTATGCATTTAATCATAGTCAGTGGGGTTACAAGATGACAGACACCCACCTTCGGGAGGGAAGTGTGTGTCTGTCAGAGGATGCTGGAGAGAAAAAAACATGCCAGGATCCTAAACTTTAGCCAAGTCCAGAAAAGCAACAAGGCTGGACTTTCTATGTGCAGTACTTCTGCTTCTAAATACATGAATAAGATAAATTACCTTCCTTCTATGAGTTGGGATGAGTGAGAGTAATAAAAATAGACTTTTCATCTTCAGTCTTCAGAAGCACAAAACTTTCTCTTTCATGGGTGAATGTACATGAGCAAGAAAGCAGAAAAATAGTAGCTACTATATTCCCCACTGTCTGATTATGCATAATGATTTCTTCCATTGCTATAACCAGAATATATCCTTAAAAGTGCTGTTTTTTATTCAACATATACATATTAATATTTTGTAGCCCTGCTTCATTTCCATAATTATTACTTCAGAACCTAGGTAATGATCCATTAAATGTACAAGTTATATTTTCTTTAATTTTATCTATGTATGCCACCAGATAGTTCAATGGATTAAAGTGCCTGCTTAGGCAGATGCAGGCATCAGCAATTTGACCCCCTAACTTGACGTGCTGGTCCTGCCCTGGGGTAGGCTGAGACAGAGACTGAAACTGGGGGTGCTGTCCCACGCCTGTGATCCCAGCACTTGGGAGGCTGAATACAGGAGAGTCGCTACAAGCACAATCTGTGTACTGAGACCCTTAGATCCTATACTAAATACAATAAAAATATATGCATATGTAATTATATATTTATTTCTATTTTCAATTTGATAATGGTGTATTTTAGCCCATTTCCTTGCCACATTTTCTTTGATATATTTTCATAAATTTGATTACAGAATTATTTTTGCATTGCTTCATATGTGTTGCCAAATTTCTAGCAGGCGATGGAAAATTATACCACCACTTGTGATGATGAAATTTAAGGTAATACGAGACAAGAGGTTAGGGTGTGGAGAAATGGGAGTGACTTGTCAATCACAAGGTTCCGGACACAGCCGCAGAACAGACCACCAAGCTGCGCACCTGGAACCAATCAAAGAGTATGATCTTCAGTTCTCCTGAGAACTCCAGCAGGGTTTTGATTGGATGGCCTACCTATGATGTCAGCTTGAGGAGTGAGAGGTCCAAAATATGATCACCATCAAGCCTGATGCCACTGTTAACTCTTTCAGTGACCATTTTATGGCTGTCAGGGTGAATATATATTTTTTTTTAAGAATACAAAATAGTAGGGCCAGGGAGATAGCTCAGTAGAATAAGCGCTTCCCTCACAAGTGCAAGGGCCTGAGTTCATTCCCCGATTCCACAAAAAAAAAAAAAAAAAAAAAAAAAAAAAAAAAAAAAAAAAAAAAAAAAAAAAAAAAAAAAAAAAAAAAAAAAAAAAAAAAAAAAAAAGAATACAAAATAGTGATAGAAAAAAGCAGCATTGGAAAGGACACAAAATTTCTCTGAACAAACTGACAGGAATTCAATAATTGTTGCTGTATTGCATGGTGCTATCTTTAAATTAGTCATTTAGGTTACCAGATATAAAAGGATAAAATTGGTTCAAAGAAAAAAAAAAATCACAAAAGAGTTGTAAGAAATTCAAAGGAAAAAAAGAAAAAAATAAACATTAACTTCTCTTTGTAAAAAAATAGTAGAAATTGAGAGCACTGCTATCCAAACTATTGTGCATATATACCTATATATTATCTTTTTCCCCTTCTTTCATTCGACCTTTTCCCCATCCCAGTTTTTCCTTCCACTTGAACAAATGTTTCCCTTTCACAGTATCTATTTTTTTTCCATTTATTTTTATTTTATTAAAATACAAATGTCAATCAGACAGTTTCAAAACACCTTAACCATACAGAGTCGATGAATTAATACATTGCAAACTGTTTTCATAACGTTTTGGTACTGTACAAGGTGCATACATGAAATTATATTTACAGGTTTTTTTATAGCTGAATTATATCAAAGATTCAATAATTAT